>JBBPSL010000069.1:1340-19513 GCA_038093555.1 Butyriboletus appendiculatus
CTGGCAGGGTATAGTTTAACGCTATTGTCGCTATGGTTTTAATGTATGCACGATGCGATGGTGGTGGTGGGCGACATCATGTACCGAATCGTGTAGATTGTTAACGTTGAAGATGGGTACAGTATATATGCTCAACGGTGGGAAATGAGAACGATGCAAGTTTAGTCAGTTACGGTGACCTCTGTTTGATCACAAAGCCAAGAACAAGAACAACTAGCCACCTTCATCCACTCAAACCTTTGGCAAAAACCCACTCTCCCTCCACGCCCCAACCCACTTGGCCACCAACCCATCCCCCACCACCGGCGCCTCCCTCAACCACCTACTCACCCCCACCGTCCTCTTCACATCCAACCCCGCCCTCGTCTGTGTCCTCTCCGCCGCCCCCGCACCATACTTGCCCTCGTAAAACGCCAACAACTTGCGGCTCGGGTTCCGCCGTTCGTCAGGGTCGCTCGCGCGGAGCGCTTTGAGCCAGTCGTGTCGTGGGACGGGTCTAAAGTCGAGTTGCACAGCGTGGAGCGCGGTGAGGACCGTGGACCAGGAGACGCGGGTTGGGTGGAGGACGTGGTAGACGGGACAGTCGCCGGGCGTGTGCATGGGCGTGGCTGTGGCTGTGGAGGTGTCGGGGTGTGCGGGTGTAGGTGTGGGGAGGTCAACGAGCTCGACGATGCTCTTGGCGGCATAGTCGACGGGGAGCCACGAGACTCGTTCGTCCAGTTCGGGAAGGATACCGATCGTGTCTGCGCACTGTCGTATGGCATGGCCGATCAGCCGTCGAGTCAGAAGAAAGCAGTGGAGACGACTGACTTTGAAGATGAGCGAAATCCCCTCAGACTCGTTCCAGATCCCATTCGTCGTATCGCCCACCATCTGACCAATACCTGTGAAAAGAACGACCCGTGAGGACGTTGTCACATCTCTTGCGTTTAGGGCTGCGTACGCAGGACCGCTGTGTGCATCGGCGTCGTATGCGCCGCTATCTGACACAGTTTCTCCGTGACCCATTTGGATTGCGCACTTTGAAAAATAACCAGCACGAAAACAGGGCAAAGGAAAAATGAAATCAGAGTCTAGTACACGGGCGAGAAAAATGAAACGGAAGGACATACTATCCTATCTCCTGCGCGACCGCCGGATTATCCGTCACTACTTCGGGCACCAATCCCGGCCCGGGCCAATTCCCCACCGCGCTGATGGACGAGGCGAAGAAGAACTTGGCTGGCTGGGAGCGTGGCGAGGAGAGCGCGAGGCGCATCAAATTCACCGCCCCGCGAATGTGCGATTCGAAACTGTACCACGGGGCGGGGGGTGGGGTGAGCAGGGTGCATGCATGCGTCAAACGTACGTACCTGGATATGCCCAAGTTGAAATTGACTGCCCAGGCGCTCTAGAAGAGGACGAGCCAAAAATGAGGCAAAGACACGAGAGGTATGAACGCGCACGTACGTGAATGATCACCGTCGCTCGGTTTGCGATCTCGCGGTAGCGTTCGTCGTCGAGACCTAACTGGGCCGCGGGCAAGTCTGCCGCGAGCGCCACGACGCGTTCGTTCGCACCCAAGAACCGTGTCAACAGCTTTCGCGTCTTCATCGACGCCGCGAGCCGGTCCGCCGCGCTCGCGTCGTCCTTGGCACGGCAGAGGCAATAAACGGTCTCCACAGCCGGGTCGGCGAGAAGCTCGTCGAGGACGTAGGACCCAAGGGAGCCTGTAGCGCCCGTCAAGACCACCTACACGAGAGAAACGTTGGCGGCAGCGATGGTGGACACGCCATGAGTCAGACGTCCAAGCGAGCCACGTCATACGCACCACTTTTCCAGAGGTGCCGGTGACATGGCCGTTCGTCCCGTGCGTTATGTAGATGAGATGGCTGTATTTGTCGACCAACTCGAGCATGAACTCTTGTGGGCTGGTCTGCAAGGCGTCGGTGTCTTTTCCCGAGGAGAGCAACACGATGAGCTTTGCCAGCCTTGCAAAGGGAGAAGAGTGAGTGACTATCATGGTCGAGCTAGATGCCCACGCACTTGGTGACGGAAGGATGTTCAAAGACGGCATTGATAGACAGCTTCTTTCCGCCCAGATCAATCTCCTAATGAAAAAGAAAGCTCTTATCAGTCCTTAATCACACCAAAATAAATGTTCAAGAAAAGACACAAAAATGCACGCACCCTCTGAATTGCATTTCGAATCCGCGTCGACTGCAGCGAATCAAGCCCGAAATCAAACAAGTCCGTATCATCTTCAAGCCCATCCATAGGCCGCTCGATCGTCCTCTTAATCACCTCTCTCACGACCTCCCTCGCTTCCCCCTCCCCCTCCACGCGCGTCTTCCCCTCCAACCCCACCTCCCCCTCCAGGCGCCTATACACCTCCTTGATCACTTTCTCAAACTCTTTATACACTTTGGGCCTCAAAATACTCCCCTTATCTGCCCTCGGAATCTGCGTCCCGTATGGCAGAAACACGAGCGCCTCTGTAGCGAGCTGGGAATGCGAAGGCGCGTCAGCGTTGGCGAGGGCGACGATTGAGGCGACGCGGCGGATGAATTCGCCGTGCGAGTAGCGCTGGGCGGCTTCTGTGGGGAGGATTAAGGCACCGATTTGGGTGCGGCCGATGCCAAAGACGATGGCGTCGGCGATGTAGGGGGAGGAACGGAGGGTGAGTTCGATCGGGACCGGGTTGGTTTTCTCGCCGTTGACCTGTTGTATTTTGAGGGAATGAGTTGGAGGTTGGGAAAGGAGGGGACGTACCATGATGAGGGTATCGTCTATGCGGCCAATGTACTTGTAGACATCGGGTATTGTAGGATGTTTGATGAAGAGGTCTTTGGTCGAATAAGAGCCGTCTGGCTGGTTGGACATCACCTACTAGACGCTCAGCATGCGGAATGAAAAGAGTGCGTGCAGGACCCGCCTTGGTGTGCCATCCGTCCAAGACGTAGAGCTCATAGGTGTCACTGCCACGGGGCTCGAAGCGCATATATTCGTGCACGCCGGTATGGTTGTAGGGTCCCCTTGCGCGAACCCAGTTCCATGCCTTGTCGGTGTCGAAATCGCGGAAGGACGTCATGAGCTGACCCATCTCAGCTGAGCAGCACTCCATAAGACTCCAAGGGAAAGGTATAAAATGAAAGGACGCACTGAGTCCATAATGACCCACCAAAGGAACGCCTTCCGAGACGAGAAAGTCACCCAGCTCGTCTGGACAAGCGCTCCCGCCAAACATCACCAATTTGAGACGTCTGAGGACTTGAAGACCCTCTGGGGTCTCTGCGAGCAACTTGAGAGCAAAAGGGACTCCATAAAGTGCCTGTATGTCTGGTGCTTGCGAAAGCAGCTTGATAATATTTGCAGACGTGAGCGGAATGGACCCAGTTGGGAACAGATAGAGCGGTTTCGCGGCATACCACGCTCGGAGCATGTTCGAGTGACCGTGACCCTGCGAGACGAATTCGAGTTCAGCACGGAAAGAAGAGGATGAAAGGAATCAGGCAAACGTGGTACAAGGGCAACGTCGTGAGACTGGTGAGGTCAAAGTGCATCTTGCAGTTCCCGACGGCGGCCTTGTTGGTCGCGATGATGGGCTTTGGGAAGCCGGTGGAACCACTCGAGTGGATGATGGTGACGGGGAGGAGGAACTCGACGTCGGAGCTGAGGGGTGGGTCCCAGTGGGTCTTGGCAGGGTGTGCGGCGCGTGCATCGGGACTGAATACGTCGGAGGGAGGTTGGTGGATGATTGATACCGACAACGGGTCAGGGAGATGAGCAAGTGCGGCAGTGACAAAAGAGTGCATTGCGTCCTGTACCATGATGTGGGAGGCATTGGTGACGGTCAAAAGGTGTGCAATCGCAGGCGGCGAGTTGTTTGGAGAGAGGAAGAGGACGCCTGGGAAATGGAGTGAGGAACTGAGTTGCTCGAGAGAGCGGAGACGGACGAACAGTAGCCCATGCGATACAAGGCCAACTCTGTGACGACATAGTCGATGTTACTCACACCCAACAGGCCAACGGTGAGCCTGCTCGTTGCATCGCCCTTTGCGCGACCGGGGAGGGCTCCGGTGTCTTTGAGATGGTTGGCGAGGAGAGAGGCGGCCGCATCGAGCTCGGTGGTGGTGTACTTTGTGTACTGGGATCATACGGGTGAGCTGGGGGAGTGTTAGGGTCGAGGAGGGAGAGACGTACATTGAAGTTCTTGTCAGGGATGCCAAGAATTTGGAGGTTTGGGTAGTCGCGGACTCTGTTTGCGATGAGCTGGTTCAAGGAAAGAACGTCTGGCATGGCTGCGGAGGTGGTCGTCCATGGCTATCTGCATAAATATCAGTCCAACGACCGACACACCGAGGTCATAAGACCGGTCACGCCCCGGGCCGGACCACTGACATTCCTATCCCAGGCTTCAAAGATGAACCAACTTACCTCGTCCTCGTCGACGTTCGGTACTATTCGGATCTCCCAAATGGCTGACAGACTCAAAGTCAGCCGCCTTCGCCCATAAAAGTGAGTCCCTCTGTGCTCACCTCCACTCTTCCTACCCTTCGACATGCAATTCTTCAGGCTCCTCCACCGTCGGACAAGGTCGGAGGGCGACGTCTCCACCTTGGTGTTCCACCCAGGCTCGGCGGGGGTTGCCGCCCCCATCTTCGACCCCGCCCGCGAGCTCTATGCCCCGCCCGCCGACCCAGTCCAAACCCGAATGGATCCAGATCCTACGGACAAGCTCAACGTACGGATCATCGAATTGGAAGCGCAACTTGTTCATCTCCAGGACCAACGTTCTACCCTCGAAGAAGACCTTGTCGACTACCGCGCGGACCTCCTCAACACCCGTGCAGGGCTCTACTCGGAGATGCTTCGTAGTGCGCGCCACCAACAGCGGACCATGGACGACTTTAGGACCATCCAGAAGCTCGAGGCGAGGCATCAGCGCTTTTGTACCCTGTTGGTCGATATTGGTATACCTCGCTCGACCGTCGACCTGATATGTCAAGTCATTCAGTCAGGAAACGGATCCCCAGACGGCATCCTCGTGGACGCCATCAAGGATGCCTCGAATGACGATACCACCCTCTTGGCTAGGCTCAAACCCATCATCACGGACGAACGTACCCCCGAGCACTACCAGTCCGCTCTCAACTTGACGTTGAGCGTTCGCAAGGAACTCAAGTCTCAGAAGAAAAGGTCAAAATTCTGGAAGAAACTCGCTCGGGAAGATGACCGACACGCAAGCACCATCACCCCTTCCCCTTCGGACATTTCATCCGTTCGTCAAGACCTTTCTCCAGAGAGGCAGGGTGCATTGGATGCCCTCATCGCTCGCCGTCGTACAGTCAGGCATTCAGAGAGCAACGAAGGTGATGTGTTCGGAGGTCAGCGAAGAGAATCGACGTTGGACACGCTCGCTAGTTCTCTCGCATCTCGTCCGCGTTGTTCTATTCAGGAAGACCTAAGACTCTCCTCGTCGCTCTCCTCATCTTCTGCTTCTTCTGCTTCGGCGACATATTTCTCCTACCTTTCAGGCCTTCCTCGGATTCCAAGAGAGTCTACCACTGAGACGCCGACCATACAATCGCGTCTTCCATCAACGCTGTCCACCTCTCTGCGCCGTTCCTCCAGAAGTTCCTCCCAGTCTATCGTTCTCGGCAGCATAAACTTAAATGTCTCTCGATCTTCCATAGACCCTACACTTCCGGAGGAAACAGAACAGCATACAGACCCCGAAACTGGTCTTGTATCTACGGTAACCCTCAGCCAAGATCTCCCTCAGGTTCGCTTGCCGTTCCTTTTCCCCTATGCCCTATCTTTCACCAGCGCATTTTCACATACATTTCCTTTCTAGAACGTCAGACGGGCGTCTCAAGGACATGGACACCGTCGCATGTCATCGTCAGCCTCGAGGCGTCCAGCACCCACACGTTCGATCCGGTCTTCCTTCCGTCTCTCCGCGTTCTCGCCCATCCGGGCGTATCGTCCCACCGGACCACCAACAGTGCCCGACTCGGACATCTCAAGAGATGCGACCATCGATACACCATCGTTCCACACGCCCGACCTCGCGATGAATACTAACGCCGATACCCCTGCGTCGAGCAGCGAGGACACCCCGTTCAACGATGCACGTACGTTGCCCAAGTACGGCGCTGATACGCCCTTCTCGCCGACAGAGTTGGAGATGCGGGTGGCGTCGACGCCGTCGGACGGGTTCGTTACCTGTAAACCACTGTGTGGGAACACGTGCGCACACGACACGCGGTCCTTAGAGCAAGCGGATTGTTCCATGTCGATGACGGCGTCTACGTCCGTGTCTGCATCAGAGGCCAGCGCACATGCACAAGATGGACACGAACGCGAAGACAGCCAGGCACATACGGACACGAGCACGGGCACCATCCCCCTCGGCGAATCTAACGACTCCCTCTTCACCACCTCGGCTTCGGCCTCTGCATCCTCCTCGCTCACCGCGAACGAGACACCTGCGCCTACGACGCCTCCTACTCCTAGTTCCAGCCCCATCTCCAGCCCGAACCTCTGCGCGACCCCACTCACTGGGACGGGCATTGGCATTGGAACCGGCACGCCGTCCGTCCGACGCAGCATGCTCCCCGTACTCGCGAAACATCTCAGGCGGCTCTCGCTCTCGGGGACATGTCCAGAACGAGAACGGCTCATGGATAAGCTGCGTGGGTTGCGTTCGTTGTCGAGATCCAGGCCCAGGTCTGGGTCTGGGTCGGGGTCAGGGTCCCCACCTGCTAGCTCTGTGTGGCGGGGTTCACCTGCCCGGTCCGAGTCGAGCAGGAGCGAGAGTCTCCGTTTCAATCTCAATCTCAGTCCGAATTCGAGTCCGAGTCCGAGTCCTGTCAAGGGGTCTGGGATCCCGGTGTTGCAGAGAAGGATGACGATTCGTGCGCGGAGGACGTCGGTGGGGAAGGACTAGTGGGTGCATCGATTTTTTTGTCCCCCCGTTTTTGTTTTCATTTTCGTCTATTATTATTATTATCATTATTTACTTGTGAGTGATAGATGCATTTTTTTTTTTGGTTGTTGTACATATGAATCCTGCGCACGTCTCTCGAAGAGTTCTCCAAATCTACGCAGTCCGAGCTCGAGACGGCCCGGGAACAGCTTTCCAAGCAAAAATTCCTCAATGAGAATTTCGAGACGGACCTTCTTGCACTCCATAATCGTGCCCCTAAGCACGAGTGGAACGATGGCGTCGACGACGCGAAGCACGCCGATTCCGTTCACCTCGTCTGCGGATTCATCGATATCACCCATCGTGTCGAGCCAGCGGGACAGGTTCAGAGCACGGAACGCCGAATTGGAACAGGCACGTGTGTTTTCGTTTTCGCTGATCCTTGGGTGTTCACGGAGTAGTAAGTACGCAACATGCAGGAACTTCGGCGTCAGTTCCATACGATTTCAGGATTGCGTTCCGAGATCAAATGTCATTGCAGTCGGGTAACCTCGAGTTGTATGAAAAGGTGCGGTATATGGAGAGGTATCGTGGGGCGTCGTCTGTGTCGCAGTTGGATCCTTTTGCCTGGGACGACACGGTTGCACAGAACGGGCAAGTCCAGGGTGGGTGGTACAGGGGATGGTGGCGATGAAGAAAAGGTTGAGCTAGGGAAATGGAGACAGAGATACGAGGAGACGATGAATCCTTCCGAGGGAAGGTACGCACTTGCTTGTCATGTTTTACAGGAAGCGGCGTAAGCATATACGTCCGTGCCGGTCCCCAAAGCGTCTTCTGCTTATGCTCACGTGTGCGGTTCTCGGGCACCGTCGTGCGAGACTTGCAATTGCGAGCTACGCGACTGGGTTACATCTCTTGGTCGTCTGGTCGTCTGGAGTCACGGTGGGTGGCGATGTCAGGGGAGTGAAGGAAGCGGGGGGACGGACGGGTACGTCAACGTGCCGCGATCATTTTAAACCTGTGCCATCGGCTGGTCCCTGGTACCCCGGATCGATGGTCAGAGCGTGTCATACTCCATTTCTCGTATCTCATCTGTGTTACCCACTTGACTGTAAATAGTACGGTGACCAGCGACCACCTTGTAATCAGCTTAATGCAACGCTGATCATGAAACATTAACACGGATGCCGCCTTCAGATGAGGTGTCATGTTCGAGTACGTTTCGCGGGGATGACATGCACGTCTACACCTGTCGAAATATACATTGGTGCAGTTCCCCGGCTGTTTCGTCGATGATATTTCCATTGTCGTCGCAGTTGAGACGTACGCGTGATCCGCCACTCCGGCGTAAAGGTGCGTATTCCTGACAAGCGGCTGGGGTGCGATTGGGCTTTGCCACTCGAGATGGCACATAGAATATAAAGAGAAGCGGGCATCCTAGCTGAATTAAACACTTGCACGATGTGAGTCGAAGCGGCTTCAGGCTCAGCTAAGAACGTGCCAATATCGCGCACGACAGGGAACAGGGAACTCCTCGCGTCGCTTGAAATTGAAGCCTATGTACGATCGAACCCAAGAGGAAACGGGTCAAACGCTCTATTGTCAATGATATCCCTAAATTATATTAGATCGCACAAGCGCTATTAGTATGATATGATACCTTAACCTTGACACGGTGTCGGTAGAAACAAGTGTTGAGCGTTCGGTCTGAGCGAACTTCCAGCAACGCCACTACGGGAGCTGTCGGAAGTCGGAAGTGTCAGCTGCCCTTCTCGCACGCTTCGTTCCTTTCCATCACAACCACTGACTTTTGATTCTACTTCTCTTCACGTACACGATCTCCAGAATGTCGACAGAAAACACACGGGATTTCGAAAACACCCGAGAGAAATTCGGCCGTTTCAGGATCCTTATCGTAGGGCGGGCGAACGCTGGCAAGACGACCATCCTCCGGGGGATCTGTAACTCCACGGAAAACCCAGAAATCTACGACGGCGATGGGAACAAGGTATGGATCCAAGTCGATGTATGCTGTCGTGGATTGTGCTAACCCGCGCGACCAGATCGATCCATCACAAGTCGAGGGATCAATGGGTGTGAGTATTGCTGCACGTCAGGAATCGACATGATGCAAGTAATGATTAACCTTGTTTAGCGCGGAATGCACAACACCGAGAATGAACTGATTTTCAGGAGCAACGATAAACTCGTCTTTCATGATTCGTCAGGTTTCGAAGCTGGTCGTGAAGATGAATTCCTGAATATGAAGGAATTTATCGCGGATCGTGCGAAGACTACTTTTCTCAAGAAGCGCATTCACGCGATATGGTAACGGGCGAAGCTGTATCACAATACATTAACCAATTGACTCCCTTGGACAGGTACTGCATCCCAATGGATAAGCTTGATCGAGCAATCCAACGGGCTGAGGAAAAGTTCTTTGAAGAATGCGACCCTGGAAATGGTGAGCGGATCTTCTTCATGTTTTTATTTCGAGCTCATGTTCTGGTCAGTTCCTGTTGTAGTGTTGTTCACCAAGTTTGATGCACTGCTCCCCGTAGCACTAGGGAAACTAGAACCTGCTGATCGACGGCTACCATTACAGGAACGGCTGTCAAAGGCCAAGGCACTCATTGATGGGATTTTTAGTAGAGCTGATGTATGGGGTCGTCTTTCTCAAATGAAGCATTCCCCAAAGTCATCTGTCCAGATTGGAGGTTTGTATCATGTTTTCTCATTGGTATGCTGGGTTATGCTCTCTCATACACTAGGCATGCATAAGTCCAATGAGGGATGCAAGAGTCTACTGGAAAGCACTGCAAATGTCCTAGATGAAAGAGCTTTGCAAATGCTACTAGTTTCAGCCCAGGAAACAAACATAGGACTTTGCATCAAATATGCAACTCAAGAGTAAGTTATGTATTCTAAAGAAACACTTATCTTTGATAGCCTAACACTTTCATTTGAGCACAGTTTGATCTCTCGAGTAGATGAAGTACACAACTCTACAATTCCCATAAGCCATATGGAAAAAATCAAACTGCATGAACTTGCAAAATGGTTTCCACATGTTCAGGTAAGGCATTATAGTTTTAAATGTGGTATCAGTGGATGTGTCCTTATCATTGATACTTGAATAATAATTGTAGTTGGTGAGTTGTGCATTCTTGCATGTTGATGATGGTGATTATATATAGTGATTATTCCATATCCATTCTTCTTCCTGCTCTGGCAATGATAGTCTGTGAGTTGTGCATTGTGACATATTGGTGATAGTGATCATGCTGATGGTCCCATCCCCATTCTTCTTCCTGTGCTGGCAATCATAGTTGGTGAGTCATGCACTGTGCAGTTGCCAGTTGGTAATAGTAATCATGCTGGTGATCTCATGTCCATTCTTCATCTTGCTCTGGCATAGTGTGTGAGTTGTACATTGTGACATGTTAATCATGTTAATGATTCCATGTCCATTCTTTATCCTGCTCTGGCAATCACAGGGGGTAAGTTGTGTATTGTGGCATATTGGTGACTGTGATTGTGCTGATGATGCCATGCTCATTTTTCATCCTGTTCTGGAAATCACAGGTTGTGAGTTGTGCATTATGGCATGTGGTGACAGTGGTCATACTGATGATTCAATGTCTATTCAATGTCCTCCCTGGAAATCACAGGAGGTGAGTTGTGCATTGGTGGCATGTTGATAATATGATCATGCTGATGATTTCATGTCCATTCTTCCTTCTCCTTTGCCAACCAATGCCAACCAAAGTCTGTGAGTGCATTGTGGCTTGTTGGTGATAGTGATCATGCTGATGATCCCATGTCCATTCTTCATTCTACTTTGGAAATTATAGTGTGTAAGTTGTGCATTGTGGCATGTTGGTGACAGTAATCATACTGATGATTCCATGCCCATTCTTCATACCACCTTGGCAACCACAGGAGGTGAGTTATGTATTATGGCATGTTGGTAACAGTGATTACACTAATGATCCCATGTTCACTTTTCATCCTACTCTGGCAATCATAGGTTGTGAGTTGTGCATTGTGGCAGTTGGTCATAGTGATTATGCTGATAATTCTGTGTCTATTCTTCATTCTATTTTGGAAATTGTAGTGTGTGAGTTGTGCATTGTGGCATGTTGGTGATAGTGACCATGCTGATGGTGACTGGTCCCATGTCTGTTCTTCATCCTGCTTTGAAAATCATAGTTGGTGAGTTATGCATTGTGGCATGTTGGTGACAGTGATCATTCTAATGATCCAATGTCCATTTTTCATATTGCTCTGACAATCATAGGAGGTGAGTTGTGTATTGTGGTATATTGGTGACAGTGATTACACTGATGATCTCATGTCAATTCTTCATCCTACTCTGGTAATCATAGTTTGTGAGTTGTATATTGTGGGAGTTGGTAACAATGATCATGCTGATTATTCCATGCCAATTCTTCATTCTATCCTGGAAATCATAGAGAGTGAGTTCTGCATTATAGCATGTTGATGATAGTGATCATCCTAATGATCTGTCCATTGTTCATCTTGCTTTGGCAATCATAGGAGGTGAGTTGTGTATTGTGGCATGTTGATAATAGCAATCACACTAATGATCCCATCATTCTCATGTCCATTCTTCATTCTACTCTGGCAATCACAGTTTGTGAGTTGTGCATTGTGGCAGTTAGTGCTAATGATCATGCTGATGATCTCATGTTCATTCTTCATTCCTTTGGCAATCATAGGAGGTGGGTTGGGTATTATGGCATGTGGCATGTTTCTGACAGTAATTGTATTGATGATCTCATATCCATTCCTCATCCTGCTCTGGAAATCACAGGAGGTGAGTTGTGCATAGTGGCATGTTGGTGACAGTGATTACACTAATGATTTCATGTCTTGTCTTTATCCTGCTCTGAAAATCATAGTTTGTGAGTTGTGTATAGTGGCATGTTGGTGACTGTGATCATGCTAATGATCTCATGTCAATTCTTTGTTTTGCTCTGGAAATAATAGAGAGTGAGTTGTTTATTCTAACATGGTGGTAGTAATCATGCTAATAATTCCATCTCCATACTTCATGTCTGGAAATCATAGTTTGTAAGTCATGCATTGTGGTATGTTGGTGACAGTGATCATGTTAATGATTTCAAATCCATTCTTCATTCTGCTATGATAATCACAGTCTGTGAGTTGTACTTGCACATATAGCTTATAACATAATATGCATGCTAACATATCTATTCTGTCTTTCCTTTTATATTTGATGGATAGCAAGTAAGTTGTTATGATTTTCTACAAGCTTTATTTAACCCTTTCTTATAAATCCTATAGCTGGTATGCCCTGCAAATATCCACCATCCATTTATTCTTATACATTTCAATAGGATGTAAGTTTGTTATGTGAAGTATATTTGATAACAACTTATTTGCATTATAATTATATTCTTAGCAGGTGACATTTTTGCATATTATGATTCCTATTTATTCACAAAGTTTCAGGAGGTTGTTTTTGTAACAAACTATTTTATCACTTATTTATTATATGATTTTATCTCTAGCTACTTGATGACAAGCATGTATGTAACATTTTTTTTAATTCCATAGTTCATGCTAACATCTTATTAAACAGAATCATTCAAGTACAAGTGAAGCTCAGATTTCCAAACCACACAACTGGGTAAACCTACCCCTATTTGATTTTTTTTGTGTAAACCTAACTATAAATAAAAGTTCAACTATGCTACATGGAAACAAATCCTTCAAGCCAGTGTTGGTGTGTTTTAATTATTATCTTATATCTAATAGTGAATACTACTAATTCCCCACAATATACTATAGATGTAGTTCTGATACTGGAGCATTCTTTCTATCTTTCCCAGCAAAATGGCCATAGACCATTTTTCACTGCTGCTCAGCTGTACAAAGCATCAAACATACCTGCTAGGGTTAGGAAGGCCTTGGGGGAAGTTGTCAAGCAATATGGCAGATTATCTAACAGGGAAAAAGTGGATATGGTATCAAATATCATTCTTCAAAATCACATGGGTGGGTGGTTTGATATACCTTTCAAGGTTCTATTCACAGGATATGCAGAAAAACAATAGTTTTGCACCAGGTTACTGTACAACTCCAAGTCATTTCAATAGTGAGGATTGAAGGATTGAAGGAAGCTTGGTTTGAAAGGAGAGGATTGTTGGAAACATATGAAGAAGGCCAACCCTGGTTGAATGTGCTTATATCTAGTGACTGTCTATGAACAATGAAATGTATTCTAGACCTGTGGAGTTGTCCAGCCTGAAGCCTCAAATGAGCAGTCTATGAATTTATTCATGGATCCTAGTGAGAGAATTGCATCAATGTATGTAAACACTATAACTTCATAGAAGAGACATGGAGTATGAATTTCCCTGGACTAAAGATGCAACATACCAGCCTGGGTGAACAGTTAGTTCATCAATGACTTCCATATAAATTGCCTGATCATCTCCCCAAGACCCATCATGTCAGCCAGGAGCAAAAAGTGCCTTGAGGAACTTTGTGTTGTGAATGCACTGATACCCACCTATCAATATGTCAAGATGAGTTGTGGATGGGGGGAGGTCATCAACAATGCACTTGTCTTCAAAATGATGACATCACTACAGAAGGTGATTTGCTGGTTGAATGGCCATTCTGAGATAACCTTAAGGGTTTCTGTGCCCAGGATGTGGGCATTCAACTTTATAAGGAGTATATTCATGAAGACAACAAACAGACCCAGTCCCTATAATATAACTGGGACACTTGAACTAGATAGAGGAATTTAGAAAGTGGGTACAAGCCTAAGAGGAAAAGCCCAAGTATGTACTGTATTGTTGTTTGGTGATATTTGGAGACATGAAGTAAGTATTTTGATCCATGCTGTCTGTGTGGGGATACTTCAACCACCTGGCATCAACCTCCCAAAAGGTGCTCAATGTACAATAGGCATCGAGATCGTCGAGAACGCGAAAGAGAACGTGACCAAGGGGCTGGCTGAGCGCACTAAAGGTACGCTCCGTTTCAGTCCATAAACCTCCACACTGGACCAATTGACACCTCCGTGTACAAGAAGATCCCAGGGATGCTCAAAGGTAGGTCTCTCTTCCTCGTCGTTGGACTCGCGTGGCATAGGCGCACTCACGTCACCCTCTCCGATGATGAATCACCTCATAGCCTACCAACACGATATCGACAACCTCACAAAAACGTTCCAAAGTCGCCGAGTCAGCCTTTCTAAACGTCTACAAAGTCCTTGCAGAAGCCCCATATCCATATCTACTCTTCGAAGGAGTCGTGGAACAGATGATAATGTCCGAGGTCGCGTAGAAGGAGAAGGAATTGAATGCGACGTATACCGGAACTATGATGAACGGTGAGTGGCTTGTCGGCGGTCCTGTCGAGTTGGGACTCACTGCCATCACTTTCGTTCATCGTGCGTCACAATGAACAGGACTTGACGCGCCAAGCCACGCTTTACAAGTCGCAGCTTCGTAAGCTTCGACTGTCGAACGAGACTAACCAAGCGTGTCTCTTGGATATCAGCTTGCACGCTGATCAAGACAACAAGCTGAGTTATACATGGTACTCGCCGATCTCGAGCGGTCGGATAGGAGGGTCGCAGCTGTCGAAGGAGGAACGTAGGTCCCGTCTCCTACTGCTTAATGTCTATATCCTTAACGTAAGGTCATTGTATACGACGTATCGGGAGGAGTTGCGTGCCGAGAGTGAAGTTCTGAAGTACTGCGCTGTGCGTTTTGCTGTCTCTCGGTTGTATAGATCGAAGGTGATCAGTCGTGCAGAATACCGAACCTGCAATCGCGCCTCTCGGCTCTCGATTCAACCGACGCAGATCTAATAGCCTAACGTCTTTTTACCCAAACACAACTGTCCGTTGCATAAACCCAGCTCGCAAGACACGACGAAGAGGGTGCGAAGCGAGATGAAAGGGGAAAAGGCAGGGCTACAAGCACAAGTGGACACGCTCAAGCCGAAGGTTGCGATGTACGCCGATTACGATGAAAGCCGGGAGCTCGAGATCACGAAGTTGAGTTGGTGTATATTTGGCGGCCTCAATGACGATACCTCCGACGCAGATGGTGACGACTGGTCCTCCTACGAGTCGGAAGGTGTATATCTCCCTGATTCGATCGCTGACAGGGCGAATGCTCAACGTGGAAAGAGCCTCGAAGTACTCTTCGCGAGAAAGGACAAGCGTATCCTCGAAGAGCTTGCGCGTTTCGGGGTAGGCTTGGCTCACTCTCCTCCACAATTGCCACAATACGCGCGCTCTCGTGCCATAACATGTGGTATATATTTCATATTTTATCTCGCGCAGTTTACTTTCCTTCAATGTTTCGTATCCCCAGCACACTGAATGAACACACATGGCACGACCTTGAAACTGCGGCGTCCCCTGCTGGCTGCTATTTGTGAATCGGACCTCGAGAGCGGTTCTAGCACGGCGACAGACGTACTTTTTGTTATACATACATGCACGCGGTATGTCACGAGTTCTGATTTGCTCAATGTTTGGGTATCCTAGCACTAGATCTCAATGTACAACTCGAAAGTCGAAACTGCTCCCCAGATTTTTCAACTCGGACCTTAAATCCATACCCCCCAACCCTCATCATTGATAATCTTTTTTTCATTCCGCCTCCTTTGCCTCCCTCACGAGGTCAAAGCCTGCCTCGCCCTCCCGTTTCACAGCGACATACTTTTCCGTCACGATCGCCGTAATCAACTCCGCGGGGGTGACATCGAAGCTCGGGTTATACACACCGCCTTCGGTCTCTCCAACGGCGCTGGGTGTGATGAGCACTTGGGCTTGGACTTTGTCGCCGGAGCCGTCGTAGGTGGCTGGATGGAGGGCGCCGCGGACAAGGCATGCTTCAAGCGGGGGTCGGTGTTCGATCGGGATGCTGTGCGTGGTCACTCGTCAGGATGACTGGCGGGACGACACGGTGGGGGTTATGGTGCTCACCCTGAACCGTCAGCAATGGAGAGATCGACGGTGCTCGTAGGTGCGACAACGATAAACGCAATCTTGTGTCTCGCTGCCAACACGGCGGCGTTGTACGTCCCGATCTATCGTTGAGGGTGGTTGAGATGAGTGGGCATGGGGTGGAGGATTCTCGGGAGGGGATTGGGGACGTTTACCTTGTTAGCAGTGTCACCGTTCCTCGCGATGCGATCGGCGCCGACGACTGTAGCGAGTGCATGACAGTTTATGCTTCGTTGTGTGCGCGTGAGATGAAGGGGGACGTACCAACGGCATGGATGGGTTTGTGTTGAAAGAGCGAACCGACCATGGTGTCGCAGATCATGGTGGAGGGGATGGCGAGGGTGTGGAGCTCTAGGGCGGTCAATCTACATACCCTAGTGAGTTCATCAGAGAGGGATTTGATGGCCGGATATTCACCGAGATCCTTGATGATACGGGGCTGTTTGGGTGTAATACGCCCTCTCGAGGAGCCCCTGTTCGTGCAGGTATGTAATGAATCCCAGCGCTGTCCCGTAACCCTGCCGATCAAGCAAACTCAGCATCCGATCTTATGGAACAACGTTGAGAATCGACTACGCACAGACGTGGCGAGCGAGCCAGTGTTACAGACGGTGAGCACGTTCAGATATTTTCCCGACCCTCCGATCCGCTTGTGCAACCAATCGCCGCCCAGCTTGGACATGGTGATGTTTTGGGCCCTGTCCTCACCTCCGATGAGCTTGGCCTCTGCGATGAGGTCTTTCGCGATCGCGATCGCCGCATCTGCGTCTGGCGTCCGTGGCTCGGGCTGTTGCTGGTGTGCGTTAACGGCCTGGGAGAGGAAATTGGCGAGACGGCGTGTGGCTGCGCCGAGGTTGACGGCGGTGGGTCTGGCAGTGAAGAGATAATCGAGCTGCGGGGCGATGTAGACCTCGAGCAGGGATGGGGAGGCGAGAAAGTCGGGGTGAGGTGTCGCCTGTATGGCCCTTGAGAGGGACGTCGCGATCGAGAGCGATGCGAGGGCTCCGATGGCGGGTGCACCGCGGATCTGCAGACCGGTGAGTGAGCGGGCGATGAGGGAGAAACGGAGCAACCTTCATGGACTTGATGGCGTCGTGGGCCTGTTCCATGGATTGAATCTGTACATACTGAATTGTGTGTGGGAGGAGGAGCTGGTTTACGATGTCAATCTTGTCTTGCTCGAGTGTTCGGATGGATTTGAGTGTGTCCATGGTCAAAGATTGCCACGTGGTTATCAGTGTAACCATACTCGCCCGAAAAGGCATTGGGCGAAATCACATGCGAGTTGTCTGCGATGGGTCTTATAATGATGAGGACTCTCCACCCCCTTCCCCACAGTAGATCATGATTGACCATCTCCTTGGTCGCCCAAGTCCCTCCTGGAAACGCGCTCAGGTTTGTCTCTTCCACCAATCACACACCAACTCATCCCACACCAGGTCTTCCTCGTCATCAGCTTCTGGATCTGGAGACTCGCCTACGCAAACCCCGGACCACCGCGTATCTTGTGGCTGAGAAACTTGAACAGGAAACTCCGTATGTGCATCCACCCACCTTCGTTTCACTCCTAACTCGCACCGACAGAACGCTTCTCCCCATGGCAAATCATCGTCACCACCCTCACCACCGTGTATGCGTTCAAAAACCTCGACAAGATCGTGGGCCTGGGTTGTAAGCGCCACCCTTCTCTCTCGTAATCGGGAATGAACATCCTCTTCTCTTCTTCTCAGCCCCTGAGCCCTTGGCTCAACTGGTGAGCTCAGCCACCCTACCTGTTGGATCACGCTTTCTCATTCCCGTTTAGTATTCGCCTTCATATTATCGTGCCACTTGGATTGCAACCGGCCTCGATGCTGGCTTTGCGACTGCCATGTCTATTCGCCCGAAATGGCTCAAGGATATCTGCTCTATATTGTTCTCAATCTACTACATCATTTACGCTAGCGAAGCTGACGAAAAGGTCCGCCCGGACCTTTATCCCCACAATTACTCCACTTATGTATGTATGGCTAGCTCCGCCGTTTCAGGGCTGTGCCCACCGTTGAAATGTTCCGAAATACATGGGAGAAGACAGCCAATCCATATGTAATCCTTATCGTCCGTCCGAGGAGCCCCTGACTTGTTACTGAATCCATTTTTGTCAGCTTCGATTGATAGCCCAGAGTCCAATCATGTCACTTCACCGAAAGATCCTTCTGCCGCGTCCTACTGCTTCAACATATGATCGTCCAATCACGG
>JBBPSL010000070.1:0-10936 GCA_038093555.1 Butyriboletus appendiculatus
GATATCGCATCGAACGGATATGCCATCGACGTAAGACATCTCGTGCCCAATGTCGTTCGCGCATCCATGTCATGACTAGCCCTAGAATCGTTTCACCGAATAGAATAGACATCTTCGTTAAGCAGGTAGACCAGACCAAGCATAGCACCCACCTTGTGCGATGACCAAAATTTCCCTTGAACTTTGCGAGTGAAATCACGTGACGGTTGATGGACGACACACCAACACGTTGCATAGCCAGCCCTGGGCTACCCAAGGTCCTCCCGCAAGTCGACCATGCCCAAGTTCAGTCCGACCAAGTCCTGCGTAGCCCCAGAGTAACTTCAACCATTACGCAACGGTCCAGGGCACAGCCACGTTTCCGCAAATTGCCCACTCGCCACCCAGCCTCGAGCTCCCGCATACAGTCGGGCGACCCACCGTGCATCCGCATCTCACGGCGCTCGAGATCCGTGCCTCGCCTCATTCCATGTCAATAACGTAGAGTCATTCGATATTCCTGTCCCCGTGGGTCCCGTTGCTTGCAACATCCCCGAGTGCCACTTGGATATCCAGTGGATGTTCGGGTCAGCTCGAATCATTGCTCGAAAAAAAGGCGTGTCGCCACCGGCTACCAGCACACGCCGAGCCTATAATTCGCTCGGAACGTTGGTGTTTCCGCCAGAGCGTGGTACGAGGCAGTACTTGGTTGGGAATGATCGGCGATGCAATTCCCGAGGTGTCGGACGACGACCCGACGGCAATTTTAGTGGAGTTCGGATGCGGACGTTGATTCCATCGGACATGCTCATTTTGAGGGGGCCAATCTGATAATCGCCACGGGTGCCGGTCATTCAAGCCATGACAACGGAGTCGAGCACATTTGGGTGCAGTTCCTGTAAGACTCAATAAAGCCAAAGGCGAGAGGATGTTGGGAACCGCGCGGCAGCAGGCGAGACTATATCAGACTTGGACGCTGTACAGGTGCGAGTGCTAGTTCACTCGCGTCGTGCTAGACAGCAATCAGTCACCGTCGGTAGAATATACTTGGCATGCCACCGCAATTCTGCACGACGCCCATTTCGATTCAATTGTATACAGCCTTGTGCGCGTTTTCGCCGTAGACTCTAGACGAGAATGATTGCTGTTGTAAACCAGTGTTGAAATTCGCGTGGTGGGCAGAATTAAAGTTTGGCTCATCAGCGCTGACAGCGACATCATGATCGCGGTGTATGATGTCTGCAAGGAGGGGGAGGGGGATGGGCTGGGTCAGCAATTAAGGCACCTGTCCTGGAAGGTTTGGTCGTGTGGTGATCCCGGCTACACATATGACGTGCGCGCTTATTGCGGATGAAAGAAAACGTCCCGGTAACTCTAAAAAAGGGACGTTTTTGTCACAATCCCCGAGTCCGCAGCGCATGCAAGGGACGCAGAGCCAGATCGCAACGTGAGATAGGCTAGAATGGGATGGATAAGCACCCCCTTGTTGTTGCTCAGCAGTGCGCTGGAGAAACCCAAAATAATCGACGAATGAATGTAGAGCGGAGCGCAGTGCATAGCGTCAGATGATCCGTTCTCAATGGTGTGATGGACACACGACAGGGTCACCGCGACGGATGATGCCGAGTGAAACAGGGTGGTGAATTCGACAGGTATGCCATGCAGCCAATGACATGTCAGAAACACAGGGAAATAGCTGCAGGCGTGATTTATTATAGGAAAATATATGGGAAATGGCGTTCATGAAATGCGGTGACGGTGGGAGATCTTTGTCATGTATGTGTGTTATGCGTCCATGTCCGTGTCCGTGTCGATGACAGCGCGCGATTTGGCTCCATTTTTGCGGGAGTGATGACCTGCAAAGGATTTTTGATAATGCCATTTTGGATGGTGGGATGAAACAGGGTAAGGGTTACCTTTGGTGTCGTTCCGACGCGTGCGGGGGAGTGCAGGGTGCGCGAGTAATTGATCCTCCTGAATGAATACCAATTTCGAGAATCTCGCTTTGGCAGAGGCGACTGATTGGAGCCTTTCCATGGCTGTACAGTGAGGTGAGTTGCCATGCCGGAAAAGATGATCGATGTGATTGCTTACCGTTTGTGGTCAAAGGTCCGTATATGCGCTCGAGGCGCTTTTCGGCACGTGCGATGATGCTGCGCATCAGGATGAGAATGGATAATGGTGGCGTTGCAAGACAGTGCACGTACGTTGGGTCGATGACACCGCCGACGGCAAGCAGGCTGATAACGTCCTCCCAGTTCATCGCCCAGAGCCTGTTCTGCATGCTCCCCGGGGCCAAGGGTCTCTGATCCGCCATGAGGTTCAAGGTGTGGACCAGAACAGAGCCTGTGTGGAGGATGAGGCACTTTGCTGCGGTGGGCGACATCCCTTCGAGATCCGAGTCCGCATCCAAACCGTCGTGGTCTGCCTCACCGTCGTCCAGTGCACGTGCCCCGCGCGCCTGTTGCAGCACGACAGTCTCGCCCAGCTGGTGTATCTCGTCTTCGAGCGACCATTCTGGCACAGGACAGTCGATGAGGGGCCAGTGTGTCCAGTTGTCGGCGTCTTTCTCCTTGTGTTGGGCGGCGTGCTGGATGAGGTGGGTGGTGAGATCGAGCGTTCTCGTCGTGCGCAATGCGCGGACGAGGTTGGTGTACTCTGTGAGCTCGGCGTGCAGCGCAGTGGGGACGAACACGCGCTTCGTTGCCATGGTCGTTTCGTTGTGGCACTATGCACGTGATTAGGACGGAATTGTTGTGATGTGTTTATATTTCCGCAATTCATGGTGATGATGTCACCGCGAGCAGATCACAGACGGCGTCCAAGATGGAGTCCATGCCCGTCGACATGGCCAATCCCGCCGTGCAGGACTTTCTCTCCCTCGTCCGGTCTGTTGTCTCTCCCGTTTGCATTGTCTGCTAGGCTGAACCGTCCCACAGACTTCAAGTGTTGACCCCGTTGTCGCTCTTGGTCAACATCGCAACCGTGCTCGTGTGCTCTATCATCGTCAGCCCATCCATCGGTGCGTATGGCCTTTGGTCTTTGACGTTGACCCTGACAGGCATGATCGCCCAGTCGGCATCATCAGACTCTACCCTGCTTCGATCTCGCCACACCCAGGATGGCTCTCCGTCTATGTCATCCTCGTCTACCTCTTCCAGGTCGGTTATTGTCTCTTACTCGCACTCACTGGGAGCCCAGACACCAAGGTGACGCAAATCCTGCCCGTGTCGATTTCACCCCACGCTGACGTCGTGCACAGAAAGCCCTCGTCAAAGCCGTCGGACACTCTCTGGTGCTTGCGAACTGGGCCATGGCTCTATGGGCCGTCACGTGGGTAAGACCGTTCCTTGGAGTGTGCGCAGGGATACCTGATTCCTCTCGTAGGTCCTGCGCATGTTTCTCGTCTCGACCATCCTGCTCGGTATCATCGTCCTCTTGCTCGTCTATTCCAACATCGCCCTCCTCGTTTACCATGCTCCGACTTATAGCCGTCCCTTTGACATGGCCCTCATCCATGCCCCCCTCCGGTTCTTTATGATCCTCCCTCTGTCACTCATGTTTCCGTACTCGCTCTTGTACGTCTTTCCATCCCGCTGAGACGATCACAGTTGACGCCCCCGTCCGTCGACGCAGCATCACGCTCGGTCTCTCGTACGCCCCCGAGCACCCCGAAGACTACGTCCGCTACCCCTGGCCCGGCTTCGCCGTCGTCATGGCCCTCAACCTCGTCAGCTTGGCCGTCATCCTCTTCCGTCGCGATGTCATTTGGGCCATCGCCGCCACGTGGATCTGTATCAGTATCTGGGCGGCATCGCCGAAACCTGCACCCGTCTTTGTGTGTGGTCTCCTCCTCCCCCTTTTTTTTTTCTTTTACCTCGGTTGATCCCCTGTGTGTAGATCTCGGTGGTGTTGTTTACGGTGCTCCATCCGCTCGCGTTGATATCAGCGCTCGTGTACGATCAGCTCTCACGTCGACAAGGCCGCATTGCATTGCCTCCAGACGACGGTGAGCGCGTCGCGCCCGTCCATCGACCAACACCGCACTCACACGGATTGGGGATAGCACACGAGCCGAGGCAGGAACGTCCAGGCCCGCGCGAGGTTGACGTCGAGGGCGTATGGGGCACTTGATCCGACGGTTTGGGATCACGTTGTTTTTCATTCTTGTATTCAATGTACTGTGTCTGTCGTGTTACTGTATGATCACCGAGTTTTCGCTCTACCGGCAAACACCGACCGCGCACCGACCCAAAACGGGCAAGAGACCCCCTCGTGTTTTTTGCAAAGTTTTAACACGCCACGTGCGCCCGCCCACAGCCTCCTAATCATGATCGCTGCGGACGCGCCACCAGCGACCTTGTCCCAAACACGCGCACAATGGGATTCATTCTTCAACCGTGTCCATCGATAGCGTCCGCATTCTCGGTGGCTTTCAACACTTTTTTTTATTTCCATCAAGGCATCATCCACACATCATGCGGTCCATCACACGGTCAAACGTGGGCGCGCCCGCGCATTGGCCATACCACTCACACTAGGTAAGTCCATTCCATTCCTTCTCCCGGTATCCCGATGTCCGAACCGGCGATGGCCGTCAACGTGTGCGTGGTTTTTTTTTTTTGTTTGGTCCCCGTTGATGGGATGGACGATGGAACGTCTCGCAGTCCTTGTCCGCTCCGATGTGGTGAGAGAGGGATTGGATGATCCTGGATGGTTTTTTTTTTTGACGCTTTGGCGTTTGCCGTCGAAAGCGCTTCGAGGTGTCGGTCGATCGCTTCATGTCGATCGTATGTCGTCGAAAATAAAATAAATACAAAATACAAAATACTGTCCTAAACGAAATCCAGACCGTCCACGTCATGATCGTCCAACGTCAACTGTCATCCATGCCGTCCCTTTTTTTCTTTTTTTTTTTTTTGGTTGTCAGTTGTTTGTGCCGACGATCCCGGAGATAAGTCGAATAGGAAAAAAAAAATTGGGTCAACGGCGAAAAAAAAAAAAAAGGAAAAGGGTGAAACGATCTGCGCGTCCTCGTCTCATGTGCCATCCGTCCACGTCGGCACCGGTGCCAGCGCCGACGTCGGTATCGATACGGCGCCGTGATATACCCGGTGACCCCCCCACGCACATCACCGCTCACATCATCAGCGTCCCTCACCAGTGCATCAGACCGGGACGCCCAACGAGACACTGTCCACTGGAGACAAAGCCACACGTCGATCTGCGGACGAGAATCCACACGCACGCACGCGCGCGTCCAACCTCCTCGGCGCGGTGTCCTGCGCCGTATACGTACGCCTCGCTCTGCGTCACGGATTCTGAATCGGAGATGCCTTTGGACGCGGATCGCAGAGGTCGCGTTCGTGTCCCGCGGAAGAGTGGCGGCGAGGTCAGCCGCCTACATCGTGGGGAAACAAAGGGTCGAGATGAGCACGCCGAGCTGGATCTCTCGCTGCGCTCGAACATGGACCGCGGAACACGGACGCTGCGGAGGAGAGGACGAGACGGATGCGATGAGCCGCGTGCGTAAGAGAAGAGGGATTCCCGGTGAGTTGCGAGCGACGAGTTAGATGGCGAGGTAGTGGGAGAGGGAGAGGATGAGGGCGTTCATTACCGCGTTACTGGCCAGTATTGGGGGGTCGTTCGCCCGAGTTGGGTGCCTCGTTTTCGACGAGAGGCACGGTCGTGTCGATCTTGATCTGGGATTCCGTTCGCAGGGAACCCAAATATAGACACGGGGGTGGACGAGACGGCGATCGCAAGGTTCGGCGGGGCGGCGGCGGGGGTGGTGACCAAGGGTCCGTGCGGAGCGGTGCGCGGAAGCAGTTGGGACGTATATAACCTCGTTGACATGCCAAGTGGGATTCGCGCCCTGAGGAGGGGTGTGGCTTATGTCCACGGAGGGGTGTCCGGATTCGGGATAGATTTGCCCCAAAGTTGCAGAGGGACGAGAAGATCGGCGGATAAGGTCATGTCGTTCGCATTTGGACATGATCAACACAGGCTCGTTACGGAAAAATGACCCGGCCGCCATCGCTGTCGGGTCCGGTCCTGGCCCGGACAATGATTTTTTATTCTTTATTTTATATATATTTTATTCAGTACACAGAACCCGCGAACCCCAGGATTTGCCCTCCTTGGCGGAGATCGGTCTCTCCACGGTGATTGCCTCCGACGAAAACAGCAGTCCACACCGCGCTCGGGTCTTCAATTAGTCCCCGTCCTTTCATATTCTCTTTGCAGCAATTCTCCTCCTTCGCACCCGCCAATATATATACGCCCCCTCCCCCATCTCCTCCTTGACTCCATCCCACAAATGTCGCGTCCTCCAGTCCCCCTCCCAAGCATCAGAGACATCTTTCCCGGTGAGCCCACCGCCCTCACTCACCCGCTCACACTCTCACAGGGGCACATTCGGATCTAGAAATGTCCATACAGCCCCCAAAACACCCCAGCCCCACCTCGTCCTCCCAGGTAAGCCCTCCCTCCCCCGCTCTACCCCCATCTCAAACCCGTACACAGCACCTCCCTCTCTCCCCGCCTCGCACCCACTTTCGTCTCCACCACCCGCCACCGTCCCCACCGCCCTCCAGCTCCTCCTCAGAGTCTGCAACCCGCCCCCTCCACATCTCCCCACCCTCAAAACAACCCTCCTACTCCTTCAACGTCCTCCGCGCAGACCCCGTCACCGCCTCCCTCGAACACATCGCCTCCAGCACCACCCTCCGTCCCAGAGCTCCCTCCGCCTCCACCCCTTCCCACCCAGGCATGCACGGCTCTGCTCCCGTGTTTCGCGTCGCAATGTCCCCTGCCGAACCACGCCCGTCACGCCACCGGCCTTCCCGTACCGTCCGCGAGATCCTCCCCGATACCAGGGAACGGCATCACCCCAGAGACGGTCTCTCCCCGTCGATCCCACGTGAAGCCGATCTTGCCCATCTCCGCTCTCCCACCTCGGCGATCCTCTCCTTTCCCGTCTCGGACCATCCCGTCTCCACATCCTCTGCCCTCATCACAACCGATGGCCGGCGCCTCCATTTGCGATCAGAGATCCCGGGCGCCGCCCTACAGGGGGAAGGGAGGGGCAAGAAGCATCAGTGTCCACACTGCGGAAAACGTTTCAACAGACCGAGCAGCATGAAAATTCACGTAAACACCCACACGGGGGCCAAACGTACGTGGCGCTTTTTTTATTTCATCATGCAACGTGTCCGTCGCTTTACCACCCTTGCACTATCCCTTTTCTGCTTCCCCTTCTGCTTCCTTTCCGTGATCCCCTTGCCTATTTCTCTCGCCTGATAACGTTTTCCGATAGCGTATCGCTGTCCATTTCCGGGCTGTGGGCGCGAATTCAACGTCAATTCCAATATGCGTCGCCATTGGCGAAATCATTCCCGCAGTGCACCTGTCCGTCTCCCCGATTCGGACGTCGCCCGCAATGCTGTCTATCACCACCCTCACCACCATGCCCGCTTGGACGGCCTCCCCCACCATGCACTCATGTCACCGCCCGCGACCAATTCGAGCGTGAGTGAGGGCAATTCCGACGATGAGTATTCCGACGACGAGGTGGACGGGTACGCGATGGACGTCGACGTCGACGACTGCGAGGTCGCACGAGGCGATGGCGAGGGCGACGAGGGCATGCGCGGTGTCGTGCGCGATGCTCCTCACCCTCCGCCGCCACCTCCCCAGACATCGCACGCCATGAAGGGCTCCGCGGGGTCCTCTTCATCGAGCGATGATTCGGTTTGGTCTCGATCGGTATCTCCGGCCCGTGGACCGGTGAGTCCATCTGGATATGGACCACAGCTCCACCGACATGCACACACACGTCAGGATCAACAGGGGCATCAATCGCCACTGTCTCATCCATCGCACTCGCACTCGCATTCACACGGACACCAAACGTCGGAATGCATTTACAGACCCTCTATCGCG
Source organism: Butyriboletus appendiculatus (assembly GCA_038093555.1). Classification (NCBI taxonomy): domain Eukaryota; kingdom Fungi; phylum Basidiomycota; class Agaricomycetes; order Boletales; family Boletaceae; genus Butyriboletus; species Butyriboletus appendiculatus. Next base: position 7,924 of record JBBPSL010000070.1, read on the forward strand.
GCGTATGCGATTTCCTGTACGGATTCGAGGGTCTCGACGGCATTGCGTCCGGCGTTTACGTCGAGTTCAAGTTGTACCGCGCGTGACCGCGATCGCGATCGGGAAAGAGATCGATATCACGCACGCTCCATGAGTGGGAGTGGGAGTGGACGGGAAAGAGAGAAGCGCCACGGACAGGGGTATCTTTCACGAGGATAGTCGTCGCCGTTTCTGTTGCTGTCTGTGTTTTTGCTCTTTGTGCTTTTTTCTCTCTATTCGCTCGCATGATACATGACTGACTACCCGCACATACAAATGCATCTACATCGCACCACGACATTGCACACGATGGATGAGTTTCTTATCTATAGTATACTCGTATACGTCTCACCTTGCTTTTTTCAATCTCTACTCTTTTTTGTTTTTGCTCTAATCTATTCGTACGCATACCACCCTCTGAATTATACACGGGTTCTCATCAAGGGGCGCAACAGCCCTTGCCTCGTAAAGTCTAGCGTCCTCCTAACTGTCAACACGGAAGTAAAACCTGCGACGCGGCCATTGTCTTGGCCAAAAAACCCATTCGCTTCCATTGGTCTGCTTTCGGGGTCGTTTCCCCGTTGGCTTCGATTCGTGCCAAGTCGTATATGGATACGTGTCGCGTCACACATGATCCGTCCCGCGCCTGTTTACAAGTTCGGACGTCGGATCGTTGTACACTGACACCGATCCCAGTGTTCTGATTCAGTTTGCGCATAACCGGATCAATTGCGAAAAAAAAAAAAAAAAAAAAAAAGTCGTTGATGATGCGTTTACCGTAGTGATACTCGCAAATGTAACAAATTGCAGGGCGGCGTTTTCACCCACAATAAACGCCTCCAGGACACCCCACGCTCGTCCCGTACACGGCCCCGTTCACGCCCGCGATCGTCAGTAGAGCGTTGACGATCCCGCCGAGGCCTTCGCCGGCGATGAACCCTGCTGCGATGGCGAAACAATAGGTTTCGTAGTGTGAAAAGAACCTGGGGTTGGGGGGGGGGGGTGAGCGACGACGTAGAACGTGGAAGAGGACGGGGCTTACTTGCGTCGCCATACAAAGGCGATCGTCGACCCGAAAAACATGGCGACCGGGTACGTGCTCACGTCTGTCATTTTTATTTTATTTATTTCGTCCGTGTATGAATCACCCGGGGGTTTTTCGAAAAGTGGGGAAAATTGAACGTACTCATGATGAACCCAATTCCGATCGCGTTAAAGTTACTGTACCCCCCCCCCCCCCCCCCCCCAAATACACGTTCAAGTAACGCAGCAAATAAGAAAAGACGGGACGTACGGGACGAACGCGTGGTATTTCGGTGGTACGATCGTATGCTTTGCCACGACCGACGATACCGCTGCGATACCCAACCCGATCGCGGTGTACCCCGACGAGGATGGGATCGGTAACGTCGGGGACGACACGGCGACCGCGACGGCCTGGTTAGAAACGGTGTCGCGTGAGTCACGTGCGAGGGGATGTACTTTGTTTATTATTAAAGAGAAAGGGGGGGGGGGTTGGAAAACGCACCCGCCACGACTGCACGTCCGGCGTCGGAAAACTACAAGTCGAATACGCCAAATCATTGATGCACGGATACGCCGTCGAAAACACGACATAGACACCGGCAGCCATGAAGATGGATACGATCGCGCCACACAATTGACCTCCGAACACGGCTTTCGGAGAAGACCGTAGGAGATGGGCGGTCTTGAGATCGCCGATCATGTCGGCCGCTGTTCCGGGGGCGTGTTGTTATTGTTATTGTTGTTTATGTTTATGGGGGGGGAGGATCCAATACTGGTTTGGTAAGTGGATTGGATGGGCGTACCTTGTTCCGCAGCGCCTGCAAATAGAGAGAAGAACAAAAAAAAAAAAGGTGATGTATGAGGCGATGCTGTCCAGTACGGAGGAGTAACAAGAAGCCGACCTAGCGCGAGCATACCGGAGAGCAAGTTGAGCAACTCCCCACGCTTGACAGAATAATGCTGTCCTTTCCCCAACCCACCAAACACGAGTTGAGATGCATTCCCTATCCCCCCGAGTTAGAAACACCAGAGCTCCAAGGAAAAAAAAAAAGGGGACACACCGATGGACGTGACAGGATTGATATTCGTCCGTCCCGAACTCTCGCACCCGATGAAACTGAACAAGAACGCAAATATGATCGCTGTCCGGGGAAGATGGTCAGTCCCGTCGTGCCCTCACACGAGCGTACCGACTCACCCAACAACGTAATCCCGACGTTTTGACCAAATTGAACGCCCATCACGACACAGCTGACGATGATGCTCAGAATCAACACCGAGCCCCACATCCAGAGAGGCACGCGGTCGCCCGCAGGGACGGGGTCTGCAAAGTCGTCTTCCTTGGTCAGTTTGTCAGTGTTACATGGCTGCGTTTGGAAGCGCTCGGTGACGGTCGACGCGATCGTTTTCATGGCGGCGTAGATGGATTTCCAGTTGCACCCCACTTCGGCAAAGCTCGTGCAGAGGAGCATCAACGTACCGGGCCAAACCTAGTACCGAGTGTGTGAGTAGAGGTGATCATTTTTGCTGAGGGGAAAAAAAAAAGTACCAGCCAGTACCGGGGAGAGGGATGGTTGACAGGATCGGTGAGCGACCTAACGCCAAGGATAAACATGAAACAGGATCGAGTACGGGCGAGCCGTGACCTACATCGAAGCGTAATTCATATATCCAGGGATGCTCTTGTTTGCAGGGATACCGAACGCCTGCACCGCGTCAGACCAAGATAGGACAACCCCCGACAGGGATACCCACCATGCCACGGCTGACAATGATTGGCCCGATAATGGCCCACGCGAGGACACTCTGGACGAGTCGTCAGCACAGAGCCAAGGCACGTGTCATCCCAAAACGTACCCCACCCAGGAAACTATACGAGGAGTTGATCCCCGTCAGCATGCCCGCACCGACAAAGGCTGGCGTCCACTCCCAGACCCATCCCTGTCCACGTGTGCCATCAGTCAAGGAT
>JBBPSL010000070.1:16993-46722 GCA_038093555.1 Butyriboletus appendiculatus
TAGACTGAACGATAACCTAATATATGCGCGGGACTGCAAGAGAAATCCAGCATGCAAGACGCTCACGATGTGGACAACAACGCATTCATCTTTCACGTTCTAAATACATCTTGTACACCAGCCATCCCCGTTTCCTACACACCATTCCACCCTGTATACGAGGACGGCTGACGATCACTGGCAGAGGCGGATGAAAGCTCGACGGGTTGTATCATGCTCCGTGCCACAAGCTTCGGTCACCAGCACCAGCACCAGCGCTTGCACCCATCCCCGTGGTGGCAGGAACAGACGCAGGCATCTGATCCTCGTCCATGATCCCAAGGACATCATCAAACCTCTCCGCCTCGTCAACCGCCAACTTATCCTCCTCACTCCACGCTCGCCACAGATCCTCTCCATCCCCATCTCCCTGTCCCTCCCCATCGCCCTCGCCCTCACCCACCGGCACACCTTCCACAAAGTCCTCATCCTGCTCATCGAACCGGAGCGGTACTCGTCCATCTTCGCCCTCACCTCCGCCACGTACACCCCGTATCGCGCGCTCACGCTCACGCCCACCTCTCACCCGACCCATCTCCCTTCGGATCATCCCCCCTACACCCTCCATCACCATGATCGGAATCCCTCCACCCACACTCATCCCAGACAACGCTGCACGCGTCCCCGTCCTCGCCCGGACCGTCTGCTGCGCTGCCCCATTCGGCAACATCGGAATCGTCGTGCGCCCTCCTCTCGCACTTGGATCATGCACCATCTCAGCGCTCATCGCGCTCGCCAACGGTTCGTCAAACGACGACGCGACGCGTGCGTGTAAATGATGGTGATGATGCGCATGAGAGTGCGAACGAGGGCGGGAATGGGAATGGGATCGGGCGTGCGGGTGGTCGGACGGAAAGGCCATGTCCTCGACGAAATGTGCCTCGCTGGACCTAGCAAAAGCGCTCGCCTCGACTTCCTTCCGCACGTCGATCTTGGCGCCGGAGATGGCCAATCGGTGTCGTCGAATAAGCGCATGATAATCCTCGCCGAGGGTATAAAACAAGAACTGATGCGAGAGATAGATCGAACGGGGCACGAGACCCGGTGCACGCGCACACGTCGACAATTCCGCATGCGCGAGCGGGCTGTATCGAGAACGATTCACGTCAACAAGTCAATACAAGATAAGCAAGGGAGAAGAAACGAACTTGGACATTCTAGGCCTTGGTTGATCCCCATTGTCATGCACCACACGTTTCACCTCCCCCCAATCATGACGTCGTTTCAACTGCCAGGTCGCTACAGTACTCTCCTTTCCCACCAACTCGGTCGCCGCTTCGAGCATCTGCTGAGTCAACCCCGAGCGTTTCCTAGCTGCGTCCCTGGTACTTGGCGTATGCGTCGGCGGCGACGCACTCAAGCGACCCGCGGCACCGGCACCGGGCAACGAGATGCTCGTAGCGAAAGATGCAATGGGTGACGAGAACGGGATCCCGAATTCGCGAGGTCGTTGCTCGAGCGTCATGCGTCGCAAGGACAAGACGCCCCCGGACGCATCGAACACGAGCACGTCCTTGAAATTGTGGTGGCGGTGGGGGGAATGGGATGAAGGAAGATCTGAGCGACCCGACGACGTGCTAGGCGACGAAGCCATCTGAGGCGGTAAGAGGCTCATGGGCATCGTCATCTCGTTACCCCAGACGAACGTGAATGAGAGATCAGAATGGAAACCATCGGCGCCGGTTGCGCGTGTCGAACGCAACCGCACGATGGGAGCCAGCTCCACAGAAAGTGGCTGCTGTGCAAAACGCACAAGACGTCAGTCTCAATCTTGAAGGAGAGAAAGTAAGTCAAGACGCTCACAGGCTTGTCGACATTCCATATCTTGGTGTCCATGTGACTCCTGAGATCAGGCTGTCCCCCGTACGGATTGATCGCAAAGACGTGCACCGTGCCCTTGCCTGTCCCAACAGCGACCCATCGTCCGTCTGGAGAGACCTCCATATCTTGAATGACGGCAGATGTACGACCGCGACGAAGACTGTACACGTGCCACGGTGCGTCCTCCTCCGGACTCGGTGAGGGTGATGTCCAATTCGGAACAGGAACCGACCCAAGTCCAGCACCAGCGTTATTTCCTTTCTTCCCTTTCCTACCACCACCCACGTTACACCCACTCGCGACCCCACCACTCAGCCCTCTCAACACATGCGCACATCGCCGAAGTTGAAAGATACGCACGACCTGTCCATCCCCGGGCCCAACGAGAAGCGCGTTCCCGTCATGCGTAAACGTGAGATGGCTAATTGGCTGATGCTTGGCAGCGACGAACTCGGTGATGACTTGGGGATGCGACGAAGTATGGCTATTCACGAGCGGTCCCAGGTCGAGGATTCTGACGTAAGAGCCAGAAGGAAGCGTATTCTGGGCACGCCAAGCCTCACGCCCGTCTTCGGCGTCGCTCAAGGGCGTGGCGTCGCCAGTCGTACTCGCGCCTCGGAGATGGGCATGTTCATGTCCGTCAACTTGATCTTGAGCAGGGTTTCCACTGCTTGCTGCAGGCGCGCTTCGCGAAAAGAAGAGATTGCTCACCCCGCGCATCACGGAGGCCGGCTGGTCCCCCTGTGTGGAGAGAAGACGCCGCGTCGAGTCTTCGCGTGTGCGTGGCGGTGCAGGCGTTGCAGGCGACACACCCGAGCGCGATCTCGCGTACTCGGTGGCGGCATTGTAAGCCATCCCGCCCAACGATTTCACGCCACTCAAGACGGACCCTCCGACTCTCATCGCGGCATTTCCGAGGTCCGCTTGAGAGATACCAAACGGGGTTGAAGAAGCTCGGGAATCCGTGCGTGGCTGTAGTGCGGTAGAACCGTGTGGTGAATCTGAACGGGGTGGTTGGGCAGCGAACGCAAGAAGACGATGAGATAGGGAATAGATGGGAGCGGGGTCGTCTGAAGTCGAGACGTCGTCCAAATCATGCGTATCTATGCCTGATAGTGATACAGTGTTGTTGGTATTTGGTTTATGTGTTGATGTAAGACCGTAAGCAAATATGGCAGAGGAAGAAATAGTATGTAGTATGGTTAATGATGCCGAGGACAGAACATGAAGAGTGGGTGGGTTGGTTGTGCTCTGGAACGTGATTTTGTGAATACTTCGCCGGGATGAAGGGATGCTTTTTGGGACTCACAACAACAGTAAAAAGGCTATTTGAAGCAAAAGACAATACACCATGGAATGGAAGCAACTTGACCACTTCGTGGGAACGTAATGAATAAATAAGCATTATAGATTGGCTTCGTGTGTTGGAGCTAGAGGGTGATCTGCGTGAACAGGGGGAAACCAATAATTAAACCAGCTTACATTACGCCAATCAGGGGCCTCAGGCTGATGAGTTGGTCATCGTCTGCAAGAGGTGGGGGAAGAACACCAGCAAAGGTAATATGCCCCCATGTAGGACCAGAAAGGTTCAACAGCTCCGAGACAGAAGCTAAATTGGTGCAGTCCCACACCTGGAACCCAGAAGAGTAGCCGAGGAAGAGAACACGCCTATAAAACTGAGGCATGAGCGCAGTCCATGGCCAATCATAGTATAGGTAGGAAATCCTTACCGAGGTTTCGAGTTGGGTTGAGGTATGCTGTCCCAGCGAGACCACAGAACATTATCTCCTTCAGCAACGGTAGGGTACCCAGTCAACAGATGGTTTCCGTGAACGACATCCGCGTCCTCCGGGCCAAGAATGGCTGTTTGTGCATCCGGTGAGTCGAGAAGAGAGGCTCTCACTCCCGAGAAATGCTGACTCGGCGATTGGCGCATTCGGCGCCTATCCGACGGAGACTCAGCTAAGGACTCTCGTTCCGTGGAATGAGAGGGAGAATGTCCCAGATTGACACCCATGAAGTTCCCAAACGAAACAGGCCTAGAGACTCGAGGTGGAGAAGGCGCGGCGGTGGGGACAGGGATGGAAGTCGGAACGTAGTTGCGAACTGTACGAGAAAAGTTCTCGAGCATCGTCGGTTGGCTAGAAAGGACGGTTCAGTAAATTCACCAATGTTGAAGATAGTTGAGAGGGGAGAAGGATAGACGAGGCGTGTTTGTTGGGCACGTGTGGCGGCAAGACCTGTACATATATAGGGCAGGTGAAGGGACAGGCGTATGGAATGAAGGAAGGGGGTGACAACGTGGAGGCAATCAAATGGGAATGGGGCAATATGCTTCCGGATCATAGCCTACTATCGGGAAACAAGTCTGTGATGAGCAGACCACTCACCGAGCTAGGACGGGTGATCTAGTATGACCGTGCCACGTGGGTGGCGACAGCGATAACGCACTGGAGGCTGAACGAGGGGATGGTGAGACGACCTGGAGTGGGGAGACGGAGACGACATGACCCTCGTGTTTGGTTGGAGGGTCGTCGTCGTCGTCGTCGCCGCCGCCGTCGGCTATGGCCACTACAGTCACGTGTTGAATATGACTCGGAAACTGGACGTTCGAGGAAGAGTCGGGTGGTCCAGGTCTATCGGGATGAACGAGAGTGAGGCGTTCTGCAGTCCAAGAAGGAGAATTATCAAGCTGCAACAAAGGACGAAAGTAGGGAGGGGAATCCGGAGTGGCTTGGCGGTGAACATTGGGGTTGTTGCTCGATGGCATTAATGGGATCAGGCTTGAACTAGAGTACTAGGGAATCCTCGTCCTTTGTAGGATAAGGATAAGGAAGAAGATGGTGAACTTGTAAGTGAATGCAAGAACACCTGTGGAAAAGGTTGGTTTGTGTGGTTGCTGTACGGGGTCAAGAAACAGGAGCGAGGAGGACCGCTTCGCTCACCCTCGCCCGATTTGGTAATCAACGAGTCACCCCGCTACTGCTCGCCTTTTACGGTTGCCATCACGTCTAGACAGGGTCGTTCAGTAGGATATATACTGTACAACATGTCTTGGACACAGCAACCATGTCCGTTCAGCGACAAACGATTCTGCGGGTCCTCAACGACCCAGAACGTTGTCAAAATGTCATCGGACACCGTCTCATTTTCTGCGAAGGTGCCCTAACCATGCCCACAGACGAACGCATCCTCGAATGCGAGGGCTGTCGTCGCTTTCTAGCATATTGCTGTTCATGCACCGAAAGACGGCGTGCAGAAGATGCGCGCAATCGATTCTTTTCAACCGACCCCGATTTTTACAAGCCATGTCATCACTACAAAATGGCTTTTGTAGATGGCGCGTGTCTCGGTAATGGCCAGGATGGTGCCACTGCTGGTGTCGGTGTCGCCATTGGTGCGAAATCTTTGACCATGCAGTCGGCCATCCCCATAGATGACCTCATCGATCCCTCCCCCGTCCGTACCTCCCAGCGTGCAGAGCTACTTGCCGCCATTAATGGCATACGCAAACTGGGCGAGTATGAAGGTGCTGCGGCGAACAAGTGCACGCTCAGATTCCAGCAAAACTTGAAAGATGCTTGGGTCATTGCATCTGACTCCGAATATGTCGTATCTGGCATGACCGAATGGCTCCCTGCTTGGAAGGTGAGCAAGCTTTTTCGTTCACGTCCACTATTCCCATCTAATTCCGATAAGAACAACGGGTGGCGCACCTCGTCCAAAAGGAAACCAAAGAATCTTGATCTTTTCCGAATCCTCGACGCCACTGTTGAGCAGTACGAGCGTGAATACGACGTTCAGATCGCATTTTGGCGTATCAGTCACGAATACAATACGATTGCAGACTCATTGGCTGGGATTGCTGCGAGGGGTCAGACACTCGAGGAAAACCTGGAGGTGTATGTAGATCCACTTCGTTTCTCTTTCACTAACCACGTTATTTTCCTTACAGTGTGATTGCGTCCACGCATACTCCTCAACGATGTGTCGTTGTCGACAGACGCTATTATAAAACGAGCTCCGTTCTCTGAGTTCAGGTATTATTCACTCGAATATCCAATGATCGAACTTCGCTAGCACTACCCAATCATTGTCATGATCGCATTGGATCGCATTAAACATGTTGCTAATAGACTAGTTCCACTCTCATATCGATATATGGTTCATGCGGGTCAACGCGGCAGCATCACTGGCAAGAGGCAGTGAGCTATGTCCCAGTACGCGCAACCATGTCCTTGCCATTTGGACTGGAAAAAATTCACTTGGATTAGGCTAAGCTGTACCAACTTTCAGTTTGTCACCTACAAACTGACCAACAAGCCTTGGCGTGATCGGCTATCCCAGACGGACTTAGTAGACTGGGACTCTCGCGAACCGCTTATTCTTTTTGCAGTCAAACTTTGATAAGAGTGGCCGCGATAGCCGGTTACTCGGAACCGACTTGCCTCGTCCCAACACCTGTTGGTCGAGCACCAGCCCGCCTCGGTCCTTGATGCTGTGTCGCAGACTATTCACCACCGCGCGGTGTCGCATGCAGCTTCCACCCAGACTACGAACTCAAAGATCCTTGCACCGATGAAATGCAACTTTGTTTTCCAACAAACGACTCTACCCGTATGCTAACCTCGTCACTACGGACGCGTCGATGAACCATGGTCAATCCAAGCGATGGGCCATCTTCATTGAGACCTTTCTTTGATCGATTGTAAAGCACAAACACGTCTAGTACCTGGTCTCGCCACCAAACCCGTGAAGCTTGGATTTGAAGGTTGCAAAGTTGCTCGACGGGCTCTTGGAAGTGGCCTTGGCACGCACTGTGAGAAAACCATTGTCAATTTGTATGTCGTTCAGTTTTGCGGATGTGATATGGTGATAGAAAACTCTTCACACAGTGACAATGAGTCACCACTCGGAACTTTCACCGGCAAACGCGGCTCCAATTCATTATAAATGAGCTCTGTTACGCGTTCGAGCGCGTCGCGACGCCTGACCCTCAACTTGAACCATCGTCCTCATGCTTGCTCTCCGTCGTGCCCTCAATGACCCAGGACGTTGTCAAGATGTCGTCGCACGCCGTCTCATCTTTTGTGAAACCGCGCAAAGCATGCCCACAGAAGATCTCCTTCTTGACTGTTGGCACTGCGACCGCTTCTTAGCTTATTGTTGTGCTTGCACCGAGAGGCAGCGCTTGGCAGCCGCTCGCCGTCCGTATCGTTCTATTTCAGGTGACGATGACGAACCGCCTCCCAGACCGTGCCATTATTACAAGATTGCGTTCGTCGATGGCGCGTGTTTGAGTAATGGTCAACACGGGGCGACGGCTGGCATTAGGCCATCCCCATCGACGACGATATTGATCCTTCCTCTGTCCGCACCTCTCAGCGTGCAGAGCTCCTTGCTGCGCTGCAGGGTATCCGCAAGTTAGCCGACGTCTGACTCGGAGTATGTCGTAGTGGGCATGACCGAGTGGGTTCCTACTTGGAAGGTCAGCCACGCTTGTTGTTCACGTCCACCATTCCCGTCTCATCTCCCTGAACAGAGCAACAGATGGCACAACTCGTCGGGAAAGAGACCCAAGAATCTCGATCTCTTTCAGAGACTCGATGCGACAGTTGCACGCTGCGAACAGACATACGGTGTTCAAATCGCCTTTTGGCGTATCAGCCGTGCTCACAACGAGCTTGCCGATGAACTTGCTGGGTTTGCTGCGAAAGGTCATACGGTCGGACCAGCTTAGTTTTCAGTTTCAGTACGTGCTTCTGGCATAACTCTCTAACTGTTGACTGACGATAAAATAGTGACCGACTAATGTCATTCTTGTAGATGAGTTTTATTGCGCCTAGCCTCCAGATAATTACTTTACCAAGACAGATGTGTACATTCGAGTCTATTCGAGGTCCATACTATCACAAATGCACCAAGTTAAGCAGACTGTCTTCGGCGGGAGGTAGTAATTAGTCAAGTCCTCTATATCTTTTCGTTCGGTAAGGTTTGCCAGACCACGATTCTTGAAGTTGTCGGCCTGACGCTTGACTGCCATATCCAGAACTACAAGTTGAACTCACGATTGTTGCAATATCGCATTGGATCGCGTTAAACACACTGCTAATGAAATCATCTACTAGATGTATTGAGTTCCAATCTCATTGATGTGGTTCGTGCGCGCCAACGCAGCAGCACTGGCGAGAGGCAGTAATTACAGTAAGCTGTGTCCCATTGACAGTATGCCAAACACGTCCTATTGTGTAGGCACTAATTTTCAGTTTGTCACTCGCGAACGAGGGACTTAGTGGACTCTCGCAAATCGCTCATTCCTTTTGCAGATAGCCGGTTATATACTTGGAACTTCGACTTGCCTCGTCCAGACACCAACTTCTGTCCCCCACATTAGGTGGAGTCGGTCGAGCACCAGCTCCGAGTCGCCTTTGTCCTCACATTGTGTCGCAGACAAGTACCCTCGTTCACCACCTTTCGTATGGTGTCGCCTGCGGCTTCCACCCAGACTATGTGCTCAAAGACCCCTGCGCTGACGAAATGCAACCTTAATATTTTCCGACAAATGATTCTACAGGTATGCCAACTCGTCGCTACAAACACCTCGATGAAACCGGGGTCACCTTCAACTCATTGAGACCTTTCAAAATCCATGTATTTTGAATGCACAAGTTCAACATCATAACTGGTTCGTAAAGCACAAACACGTCTACCCGGGCTCACCACCATTGACAGCCCCGTGAAGCCCATGCCAAAACATCAGTGAGAATTTGAAGTTTGCAAAGCTGCTTGACGAGCTCTCCGAAGCTGTTATCGAGTCACTCGACAGACGTGGCTGTCAGTGCAATATTTTAAATGAGAGTTGTTATGTATTCGACCGCGTCGCGACTCCTGACCCTCAACTTGAACCATCTTCCTCATGCTCGCTCTTCGTGGTGCCCTCAACGACCAGAACGTCGTCAAGATGTCGTCGAGCACCGTCTCATCTTTTGTGAAAACGCTCAACGCATGCCCACAGAAGATCACCTCCTCGACTGTTGCCACTGCAACCGCTCCTTAGCTTATTGTTGTCCTTGCACCAGGGAACGACGCTTAGCAGAAGCCGCTCGGCGTCCGTATCGTTCCATTTCAGGTGACGATCCCTGCCATTATTACAAGATCGCGTTCGTCGATGGCGCGTGTTTGGGTAATGGTCAAGACGGGGCGACGGCTGGCATTGGGATCGCGATTGGTACGAACCCGATGACGATGCATTGGGCCATCCCCATCGATGACGAAATCGATTCTTCCTCTGTCCGCACCTCTCAGCGTGCAGAGCTCCTTGCTGCGATTCACGGTATCCGCAAGTCAGCCGAATACGAAGTCAATTTGAAGGACGAGCGTGGCGAGCCTAGAGAAGTGCACAGAGACGCGGGCGATAAGGTCACTTGGGTCATCACGTCTGACTCGGAGTATGTCGTGGTGGGCATGACCGAGTGGGTTCCTACTTGGAAGGTCAGCCACACTTGTTGTTCACCATTCCCGTCTCATCTATCTGAACAGAGCAACAGATGGCGCAACTCGTCGGGAAAGAGACCCAAGAATCTCGATCTCTTTCAGAGACTCGACGCGACTGTTGAGCACTACGAGCTGGCGTACGGTGTTCAAATCGCCTTTTTGCACGTCGGCCGTGCGCACAACGAACTTGCCGATAGGCTTGCTGGGTTTGCTGCGAAAGGTCATACGGTTCAACCAGTCTAGTTTTCAGTTTGAGTACGTGTATATTGCATAATTCTCTCCAATTATTGACATTTGTGTCTTGCAGACCACTATCTGATGATAAAATAGCGACCGACTAATGTCATTCTCGTCGATAAGTTTTACTATCGCACCTAGCCTCCAGATAATTACTCTACCAAGACAGATGTGTACATTCGAGCCTAATCGAGTTATACATCATCGTAAATGCACCAAGGTGGAGCAGACTGTCTTCGGGAGGCAGTAATTAGTCAAGTCCTCGGTAGCAGTATATCCATTCATTCGGCAAGGCTTGCTAAAACCACGATTGTCGGCCTGACGCTCGCTACAAGTCGAACTCACGATTGTCGGTTCTTCATCTACTTTACCCGGGTCGACCAGATTGATGGACGAGTACTCGTGCAATGTCTGCCCACAAGATCGAGGGTCAACTTACCGTAACGTTGCCCAAAATCTGGTCCGATGCCCTCGCCGAATTCACCGCCAACCAAATCCCAAGCCACCTCATCGATCTCCACACCCTCTACTTGGTATCCAGTCGCTCGGTACTATCGTCCCAATCTCACCGCCCATCTTCAAAAACACCCGTCACGCCAAAACGCGTCGCAGCACGACGTGACACGCACCATCTTCAAGTTCGTCAGATGTAGTACTGTATTTTCGCATCGATGGTTCGCGGATGGTGAACCTACGTTTCACGATATGCCTATGGCCCGCAGGTTTGCCGACGCGCTGATCCAAGATGACGAGGTATGTCCCTTGCCCGCTCGCGTGTCGCACATGCCCACCCTACCAGAACACACTCGCCGAAACGCTCGCCACGCACGTCCCCGACATCTCCACCCGCACCGGCCTCTACAAACTCCTTCTCTTCTGCTCCAAAGCCCGTTCATTCCACTGTCGCTTTGCCTGGTCCGATACCTGCTGCATCCACAAAGACAGCAGCGCCGAGCTCGATGAATCTATCCGCGCCATGTTCCGATGGTACCACAACGCCTACATCTGCATCCTCCACCTCTCTTCGTCCCTCACTCTTTCCGATATCCCCACCGACGAATGGTTCACGCGAGGGTGGGCTCTCCAAGAGTTGCTCGCACCAGAGAATATCAAATTTTATAATCGGGAGCGGAGGGCGTTTACAGAGGCGAGGAATGACAAAGACAGGCGAAATGATGGGCTGCCAGAGGAAGAAAAGAATCCTGTCTGGCGGGCGATTCTAGCAGTGACGCATATTCCCTCGAGCCGACTCAGCTACTTCAGCCCAGGCGCCTTTGACGTGGCGCAACGCCTGTCCTGGGTCGCCGGCCGACGAACGACGCGCATCGAAGGCGTGGCGTATGCGCTCGTGGGGATCTTTGGGATCCACATGCCGGTGCAGTATGGAGAAGGGAAGTTTGTGTTTCAGAGGTTGATGGTGGCGTTGTTGCAGCGTGTTCAGGGGCATGGACTATTTGTTTGGACTGGGCCTTCGTCGCAGTATAGTGCTGCCCTCCCAGCATCGATAGAGGGGTATTTGGCTGCGAGGGAAGCTTTGGCTGATGTATCAATTCTCAATAGTTTTGGGGATCCATCTATGATGCTGACTCACAAGGGGTTGCAAGTAGAAGTGCTGCTTGCTCTGATGCAGTGTAGAGAGACACCTGACGATCGCAACAAGAGGGAGACAGGTTCAAGTCCGGATGTTAGAGAAAGTTCAGATCGAGAGACAGACTTGGAGGAGCATAGTTCGGACCAAGACGCGTAGAGCAGTGAAGACGATCACATCGTCACTGCACCACGGGACACATGTTCACGTTCATCCTCGGCCGATTCGAAAAACGACGACCTCGACATCCGATTCCTAGACAACGACGAAGAGCACCCAGTGACCACAGTCGATACTTTTGGTTCCATTTCACAGACCCGAACGGCATTTTCAAACCCCTCAGCGGTCGTGGCCGTGGTCCAGTCATGCTCATCGACCACTTCTTCACCTTCCTAAACTTGCCGGATCGACGATACGCCTTTGCCATCCTCGACTATCAGCACGGTTTGGGACGCGGATCAGGATGTGTATTCGTGCCGTATATCGAGAAACCGAAATACCTTGCATTCGTGTTGTATAGAGACGATCCGGGGGAGGTATGGCACAACCTGCAGACAGACGTATTGGTCTGTGTGGAAGTGGAGGTGGAGCGGGCGTATGAGGGGCAGACGATCGGTCTATGCTTGTGAGACGAATCGTGTTGGTGTTCACGTCGAAATTTATAGGTAACGCTCGTTGTGAAGCAGTTTCAAACTGTGTGTGCGAAAACTTGAATCACCGTGACGGTGCTACTAGCTGCTTTGCAGGGAATTTACCTCCAACCTTGTTTTCCCCACAAACGGCTGCTGATGCGCAGTTTCGCCAACCGAGCTGTCAAGCCTGGACTCGGATGTCTTGGCGACAATCATGACGGTTTACGAGTTCAGGGGCAGTTGAAAGGCGTCGGATGATCACATGTGCTATAGGCCGGTCGGTCGAGGGACATATGGCAGTATGCGATGACATGGATTGACTGCAACCCATCTTTAGTATCCAAGTCATACACGAGTGCTTGAGCAATCAAAAAGAGGTGTATTGGTGCCGGTCCTACTACCGACCCAGACTGTGCAGTGTGTATGTTACAAATGTAAGCAAAATGCGAGCGTAAAGAGTAATCGAGGACGGTAAAGACAACTTTAGTCTCAGACCAAGCGCGGCGCGGCGCAGCGGGGCTATCCTCGCCTGTCAAGGTACCGAGAGATACACCGGCTCATACGGCCTCTCCACCCTTATGTCTACATCCACCCCGCCCTCGCGCGCATATTTCAACACCCGTTCTCTGAATGCGTCAAAACACACCTTGCGCCACGTCTGCCGTCCCTGTCCGAGACTGTACACAAAGTCGTAAAAGACGAGTTCAAACACGGCAAGGGGACGAACACCCGCTCGCATTGCGCGGTCTCCTGTCCGGGACTCGATGATGTCTGCCAGCGAGTCGAGGTGGGTTTCATGGGCACAGCCGAGACGGAGTTGGGTGAGGGAGGGGAAAGAGGGTGAGTGGGTACTTGGGGTAGAAGTGGGACTCGGACTCGGACTCGGACTCGGACTCGGTGGGGGTGTGGACTCGGAACTAGGCAAGGGAACGAGATGCGCAAGCACGTGTGAAATGGGATACGCCCTCGGACAAGGCTCGAATGTGAACGTGGACAACGTGGGCGATGTACTCGGGGACGTGAGCAAACGCGCGAGCTCCGAAGGGGACATGTCGACGTCGCGGATGTGAAGCGTGTGGAGGTGGCATGCGGATCGATCAAGGAGGGCAGAGAAATGGTGGGCATGCCACCAGTGGGTTTGTGTTTGCATGTGCATGTGCAGGAGTGAGGGTGGGTGCAAATCTGGGTGCATTAACGGTATATGAGGGTCATCCCAGCCGTTGAGGACGGCGCTGTCGATGTCCAGCGTCGAGAGTTGTGGAAGTCGCAATGCATCGACGAGCGCGCACGCACGCGCGCTCCTCGTCAGCCGTCGTACGCGAAGCGTATGCAACTTCGGCAACTCGATCATCGGGATCATCGTCTGCCCCTGAGTCATCGCATCCAGCTGATGTAAGTGCTGCGCCAGTGTGGTGCTCAACCCGATTGACAGCTCCGTGAGGTTTTGACACAATGCCAAGGTCGAAAAATGACGCGGGAGGGTGGCACTCCCGCCTCCCGCTTCATGTAGGTCGTACGAGAACGCCACTGATGTGAGACGTGCCCAGTCGACGAGGATGTCTTCCCGCGTGACATGGTCTGGCCCTGTATATGCCAGCGAGGTAAGTCGATTCGCCTGGGCGAGATCGAGACGAAGCGAGAGGAGACCACCACGCCAGCCCATGTGGTCGATGTGCACTGAAAACGAAGCGAGGGAGGTAAAGGCGCATGATGAGAGCACAGCGAGCCGGGTAAAGTAATCCGAGGAGAACTTGAGATGGATGGCTTTCCATCGGGGTGCATGCATGCGGATGCAGGAGAGCAACCAGATGACGACGTCTTCAGTATCTGTTTGAAAGATGCGGTTGTCGGTGAAGGTAATGGAGAGCGGGGCGGGGTAGGATTGGCGAAGCCATGTCCCGACGGCGGCGGCAACTTTGATACCGTCACGCGAGCGATTGACGTTGGTTTCGAGGAATCTCAGGGATAAAGAGGTCCAGAGCCGAGGGGTGCTCTGGGCTACGGAACGCCAGTAACTGCAAACATGACCGAGAAGGAGCGGGGATTCAGAGAGCACCGGGCGAGATGGTGCTTGCTCGTCGAGATAGTGTTCAAAAATGATACCGAGTATCTCGGGTGGTATGCGATGTACTGCCAGTGTACACCTTCGTTGGCTTTGGGACGCCCTTTTGACACGTACAACCTCTTTTGCGATAGGTGGTGGTTCGTGGTGGGCATCGTTGCCATGATGCTCTGGTGAGCGCAGCAGATGTGCGAGGTGGGAACGTGTGTCCTGGCAACCACAACCACAGTCACTTGCGTGAGCACTTTGTGAGAGACGCTAGAAGAACCGACGGAACTCAAAACTCGAATACACATTCCAGAATGGACGCAGAAGCGAAGAACTCACCGCGCGATCCCGTACAACACTGCGATCGTGCTGGGGTGCATTCACCGCTGAGTAGGACTCGGAGGACAGCATGATGAACCGCTCAACCTGTTACACGAAGGTCGTTAGCATTCACAACCGGTGCGAGGTTTTAAATGACCCGTTTGACGTGCGTTTCCCCGCTCTCGGAGGTTTCGCAGGGTAATCACTGCATGGATGCTTACTCACCGGCACCACCTTGTTCCCTCAGTCGGACGGGTCCAGCCATTATCAGGTTTAATAATAAGCTCTCTCTCTCTCTTTTTCCCCATTAATATTGGTGCCCTGGCGTCGTCCGTCCGATTAGTACATATAACGTTGTACGACCCTTACAGTTGCATTAAAATTAGCCGAGATTTGACGTTACAAGAAGTTCACGAATCACAAGTCAGATGCTGACTAGAAATTCGTTACACTTGACCAATGACTGGCATGTGGTGCACACGTATCCGAAGACAAACCGCTCCCTTCCACGTCGACGGCCACTTTTAACCGACATTTCAGTGATCACCGGCACCCTCGTGGCCTGCCGAAAAAGTAGCCCATTTCACTGGCAGGACCTAACTACAGGTATCAACAAAGATCCCTTCTCACCAGTTCGTGGTAAAATGGGTATATACGTGGTGAGAAGCCCACCTTTCCGACGAAATCGTGGAAACTCTAAATAACATTGACGGTTACTTATGTAATGTACAGTCTGTGCCATGTGATAGGTAGATAGCGATAACGATGCGAACCCTACTAAACATCGATGTACTTGGCGAGGTAGGGTGAATCTACGACCACACGGGCGCCTCCAAGCTGTCCTCATCTTCTTGCCGATTCCCGTTCTCATGCTCAGATACCCACCGTGCAGGGTCCGCTCGGAATCTCCCCAGCCGACCTCCCGGAACGCCAACCTGATCCACATCCGTACCATGCGACCTCCGCGCGTCGGAGAGCGGCTACCCTAGCAGGGCACCTACACGGGAACGAAACATCTCCATCATTAAATCCAAAGACTCCTCTATCGAGCTCGCCAACGTGATCTCACGTAGGCGCAGTATGAGCGGACCATTTGCCACACGTCCCTGTCTATGCCCGAGGCTCGGTCTGAATTTGACCACTCGCCACAGTACGTGAGATATCAAACTTGCGAATGACGTCACCTATATTCTGTGATCACGGACAAGGGATGAAACGAAACGATATGAGCTCGTGTGAGAGTGCGAGACAGCGCACAAGCTCATCGTTTGGGAAATCGACATCTTGGATGGAGAGATGGTGGAGGGCACACCAGGAGCATGCCAATAGGTTTGAAAACGTGCGGTCAACGTACCATCGCTCGTGCAAGCCAACGAGAAAGGATGCGTCGACTTCGAGCGTTCGAAGTTGCGATAGGATGAGAGGGTCGATCGCGGTGCGTGCGTGAGAGTCGGAGGAGAATCGACGGACGTGGAGCGTTTGAAGACAGTCTTAAGGGTAAGTGGAGGTTTCGCCACCGTTTAGACCTAGCCAGGAAGGCCGATCGATGCCCAAGGAGCAAGTGGTTAGGTTTGGACATTGGGCGAGGCGCCTGAATTGCCGAGATAACGTAGAGCTCAGATCCCATTATGTGGAGCAAATTCAAATGACACCTCTGCCAGGTTTTCCAAATGGAGGTTAATTTCATCGTCCACTGAATGCCCAGGTCCGCTGGTGACGATGCGCTGTGCGAGCACATCGCCGCTGATGTAGAGATGTTCCAAAGAGGACAAGTCACAAGTCACACGGCGTAAAGGTGAAGAGGAGGGGAAAGTAACCACACGATAGCCGAAGCGAGATACGCTTTCAACGGCGTGCGGGCGTTCGGAAGCGATCAATAAATAAAGAGATAAGATCTTCCGTGGTTGAGTGGTATATGCGATGATCGGTGAATGTGAGTGAGATCGGTAGTGTGCCCGACTGTTTCAGGTAAAAAGGTCTGGCAGAGGCTTGACCCTCGGCGTGTCTTCCTCGCGACTTTGGTGTGTCGGGAATATAAAACTTGATGGACGTCCAAAGGCCGGGATTGGACTCCGCAATCGCTCTCCACGGCTTGCAGACTTTTGCAAGGTGAAAAGGTCCTTGCGCAGAAACGGGGATGGGCGTCAACTCGATCCCACAAGTCATGTAAATTCAAAGGTAGAGGCTAATATTTCAAGGGGGAGTCGCGTCACAAGGGAGCGCAAAATGAGTAGGTGTTGGTGGAACCTTGGGGAGCCGAACAACGTCGGCCGTGCATGTGATGGGGTAGAACATCTTGCCCTGCAGAATGGCGCGCTACATGTTCGGGCTGCTTTTTCAACAAGGGCATTGACAACATGGTCCCGTTAGTCCTCTCTTGGTGGCGATGATTGTCCTGTCATGTAATGGTCATTCGTCCTCAGGAGGTCAAGCCAATATGAAGCCCACGATGAGTCTGAAACAGAGCTGATACCTACAGGTATTGTCGCCAAACCGATGGACGAAGGATCGACAGGTGGTCAACGGCCAAGTGTGGGCACGCAGATGAGAGGAGACCCTTCGTGGTGGATGTTGGCTTCCCAGGGAAGATTAGAGTTAAGGATCATTGAAAGACAAGCAAGACGAGAGTGCCAAAGTGCAGCATTCGAAGACGCTCAGATGGCTGACCGTAGCCTGAGGCATTGCCATAACCGCGACCAATGTAATCAAGTGACCGGCACGTGTGCTGGCCCTCCGGACTTGTAAGTTGTAGGTTGTATTACCGTGCTGCAGATAGAAAATTACAGTCTTTGGCTATCGCTCGGGGCCGAAAGACGAGACGAGAGTGTCACCAGACTATGTACAACGTACATAGAATATGATCCCGATGGTAGTCGAGTGGGATCGAGGAGGGCAGGGAGAGCGGGCGACAGCGCAGAGCGCTGTCCGGTTCTGAATCGTCCTAGGGCTTTGGTGAGCTGCTTACCCAATAAGTACGGCGACGCATGTAGCGAGAGCCACAAGCCCAAGGACTAGGAGAAGGAACAGTGGAGGGATGTTGTCCATAGCACCATGTCACAGATGGGTTGAGATAGATGCAGTGCGGCTGCAAAGATGACCGCAATTGCATAAGGCAACATGAGTATAACATGGGGACGATGGCGGGACATTGTCCACGGCACCATGTCATGGGCCTGAAGGGCTGGGTGCAGCGCGATTGCGATGAGACTCGCGGTTACGCAGGGTGATATATCAATAGTGATGCGGGGACGATGGCGGGACCGTGACGGACCGTGGCGCCATGTCATGAGCCCGATGGGCTGGGTGGGGCACTGCGATGAAAATCGCAATTGTGCGGGGCGGTACGTCGACAGTGAGTTAGGAGAATGGCGGGACCGTGTTTGTCCATGGCGCCATGTCGTGAGCCCAATGTTGGGCTGGGTGGGGCACAGTTGCGTAGAAACTCGCGACTGTGTGGGGTGATGCATCGACGGGGAGATGCGAGCGGTCGGGGACTTCGCCCCGACGCGGACCTTTTCATGCAGAAGGCCTGCGTTTTCGCTGTGTTCTTTTGGCCGCTGCCGCTCTTGACTGAGACCCCATCTTCAAAGGTGGGATCAACCAGAGTGGTAGATGCGGGAAATGGTGAGAGGAATGACTGAAAAATCAGAGCAGAGCTCAACTCTGCATTGCGGCCACAAACAGGAGGATGTGGATGTGGCACAGAGGAAAACGAAGGCTGTGCCAGCACCTTTAAATTTTCCTCCGCTCCGAGTCGGCCAAATCGGCCTTATATTAGTTCTTTACTACACACTCGTTCTTTACTACGTACTAATAGAGCTTCACTCTACAGATGGGCCGGTCAAATTACTGTCAAATTACACAGTAAAGCTGGCAACACACCAAGTTCGGTCACCAATCTGCAAACCCAACCAATTTTCCATCCCAACTCCACCATATCAACTCGTCCTCTTCAGCCAAGTCTTCCTCAGAAACCTCGATTTGTGCACTGCTTCCGTGAGATTTAACCCATACGCCCTGTACCTTGCTCGCTTTTGTTCGTTTCTTGGTGGTGGTGATGTCACAGGAGGCGGGTGTCTGCCCTGACTCCACCAGAAAATCTGCGAGATAACTCTCCAAAGAAGTGCACAGGTTCTGGCGCGGTATCCAGGAAGGGTGATTAAATCGCCGCGGTGCCCTGAGTAAGACATGTATTTGCGTTGGAGCTGGCAGGCAGTTAAAAGAGAAACGATGGTGACACTGGTATGGCATTGGCGTACCCATCTCAGAAGCTAACCCTTGTCCGTCGTCCTCTGCGCATGCACTTGCGAGCGTACGTGATAGCAAGCGCTCTGCAGCTCGTACGGTTTCCGGATCCTCAGCCTGTAGCAGGGGGTTCGGTGGCAACGTTGATGGAGGAGAGTCAGAGTCAGACGAAAGCGTCGGAGACGGACTTCGGGATAACGGTGGCGACGCATCATCATCGTCGGAGCCAGAAACGTCCTCGTCCTCTTCCTCACTGCTGCCTCTGCTTTCTTCATCTTCGCTTTGTTCGTCTTCGTCATCCGTGTCACTTGCACTGTCCCCAGCATCGTTGTTGCCTTCTTCTGACACACCGCGCGTTCGTATGGCTTTTTCGGAGTTATCGTCTTCCCGAAATCCCCACACCCTCGTTTCCAGTCCGTCGATGCCCACAATTACGCGTGATTTGGCGGTCCCTACAGTTGGACCGAGCACAACGGCGAAGAAGGCTCTGGCTACACCATGTTTCCGATGATGACATAGGGCTTCTTCTGTCCCCGCTTGCGCTTTCTCAGGAGAACCTCGAAGCGCAAGCGCAGTAGAGAGGGCAATAAAGGTCGTGTACAGATGCGAAGCAAGGGTGTCGAACGAGTTCAATAATTCATGGCGTTTCTTGGAAGCACGGGTCGTGTTCTAGGGGTAGCTCAGATCCACACGGGCTGATGTTAGGGGCGAAATTTACTCACATCACTTGTCGGCATTCTGGCTAACTGGACTATGGGACTATCGATCAAACGTCACTACGCGGAGACTGGTAGGAAAACAAAAGACCGTACTGACAATGGAACTTGGTTCTTGAGAAATAAGACATGACCTAGAAAGCTGATGCAGAGTCTGGCTGCCATGTTATCGCTCACAACATCGGTGTCGAGCACCACAGTCGGTACTGTGGATGGCAGAGTGACATTGGGAGTTCTAGCGCCAGTAGTCTCTGCTCTTTCGTTTGCTATCGAATCTACTTTTTTTGTTTCATTTCGTATTGGGGCCAGTGCCGGAACGTCGGAAGGGGATGAGAGTACACGCATGATCAGGTGGTAATGTTGGTGGTAGAAGCGTAAGTAAACTAAGATGTGCATGCACGCGCGCGTCTTGAGCATGTTGCGGTCACGTGATTCGCGAATGGAAGAAGATAATAAATGGCACGTCGCACTGGCACAATCATCTCGCCATACAACAGCGCGAACTGCATACTCCCTCGTCGCCCGTTCCCATCAATTATTTGCCATCCTCTGCAGCTTCTCCGGTCAGCGAATTTTTTCAAGTGCGTGCGTAGCAAATGTTGAATTTACAATGCAGTCTGCCCGCATACCGCCAAACCACGCCGTACTATACACCACCATGCTGCGGCCTGTGCGTCAATTGCATTTCTCAAACACAGCTGCGGGCGCCCACGCGACCAACCTCCGTCCTACATCATGATCGGGCTCCGTACGATTCGCACGTGTGACCCCTTCATAGACCTTGATTCATCGTCTCTGCCTCTGGATACCATGCAAAAGACTTTGAATTCGACCCTCGAGCAGCGACGAGTCCACCTCGCTTGGCTACCCTCTACATCTCTTTCAAAGCCTTTACGGAGTCTCCGACGTGCTGGAGAACCAGATGGCAGTAGATGACACTGTACGTCGGGGATCCACTCCAAGTTGCAAATATCCCCGTGCGAAAATGTGTGATGCTGATGACTCCTTGTTCGGCAGCATGTTGGTGCGCCCTTTCGAGCACCTCCGAGTCTACTGGGATGTAGTCGATCCCGGTGACGTGACCATGTGGGACGAGACGCGCAAACGAGGCCGTGATTTTTCTGGGCCCACAGCCAATGTCAAGGACGTTCATGGCTGGCTGGAATATAAATATTCGATAAGGTAGGCGGCAGAGTTCTGGGTTGTCCGCAAGGAATGGGAGCAAAGGACCGTGACAGACGCGTTGTGACCGTGCAAGTATGTCGCATTTGCTTTTGACATGATGGATTCAAGTTACGATAGAGTGAAAACGGTCACCAACGACGGAGGTGGGGCGACACTGCTCCTAGAATGCGGTTGCTGAAATAACCGGAATGACGGCAAGTCAATCAACATGTGATGGTCAGCGTCACAACTCTCAGAAGGAAGATCCAATCAACCGTGCCTGCTCACTAGGGAAAGCATAACACGGAAGATGGTGAGGAGAAATGTCTCCTCAAGATCGAATCTGCCATTGGGGGGACTTGGGGACTAAGAAAATCACCTCGGCCTGTGTTTTCGGGTTCGGAAAAATAATACCAATTGTGAATCGTGATGGAGCGCAAAGTACGTGATATCACCATCGTCTAAGGTGTCGATGACCACAGTCTCTTCCCGGAGTTGGCGTTCATAACTGATAAAGGCGAATAAAACACAAACAGTTTTATCCAACTTGGAGTCGTCGTCGGCACGAAAGCAATGGCGAATTCGACGTACAACTTACAAAGCGATGCTGTCAGTAACTTCCTTTTGTCCAATACTCGCCGAATCTTTCTCGTGCCATCCACATCTTATCGCAATCTATCGGCAACACAACCTCACAAGTCTGGGAAAGTCGACCAACAGGCCCGATGTGAACAAACGCTTACCATGATCAGAGGAGACCATTATTCATCGGTATCCCTGTAGCACCCACTGTCCACTTTTCAGGGCACTCGTCGACGAGGTGGCAACTCTGTTGCACAGTTGGATAGTCCTGTTGATACAGCAAGTATCACTGTGCATGCTGTGTCACCAAGACCAATCTCAACCGTATAGTATCGATACTAACAAAACCGCTCACTCGCAAAGGCATGTGAAAGTCTTTGACCGCGAGATCCGAGAGATCGGGATGATGGATCTCACGTCTGAGACATGAAGCAATCTAGCAAATACAGGACACGGAAGAAGGTTCTAGGAGGGTATCTAGAGGTGCGCACACATCCTGAGGGTGACAGGAGCAAGAACGACAAAAGTTCAGGCTCTTCCCGGACATGGCAGCTCTCACTCTAACCCCATGCCCAACGCCTTCGTGAGTGGTTGTTCGGCGAGAGGCGGAGGAGAGCATTCAGCCATGCACAAGTGTAAACTCACTCAGGCTGCAGAAACTTCCCGCACTCACCCAAACCCTTAGTGCTGATTGGCTCAACTACAATATACCTGGAAATTATGCACGATATCCATTTTCGCGTTGTTTTATATATCAGTGTTCTTCCAACTGTGGCGCTCCAGAATGCCGTATATAGTAACTTGAAGTGCAGACTGATTCAGAGGGGCTTCGTCGGCGGTCGCCCTCGAGTTGCTCTCGAGTCCACTACCACCACGATGGATTCTAAGAAAGAAATTCAAGTCGTTCATGCAGTCCACCCTCTCAGTCAAGAGATATTCCGCTTGACGGCTACACCTCAGGAGCTCCTCACGGCCAACAAGAGCACTTTCCAAACCCAGTGCACGACTTGCTACACGAGCCGTCCAAAGCTACAGATGTGTCAAAGGGTAAAGATCATCATTCAGTTTTTTCTCGCAGATGTTTTCATTCCATGTGTTGCAGTGCAAAAGCGTGTGGTACTGCTCAAAGGAATGCCAAAAGAAAGACTGGTATGTCAATGGTAGAAAAACAGTTTCTTCTTCCAAACCCCACCGCTTGTTAGGCCTCGTCATAAGACTACGTGCACCCCAACCGAGCGCCCCGGGGGTATCAAGAAGCTCGTAGACAATATAATCGGCAATAATACACTGGTCGCTATGCTCCAGACCTGTGCTGCCCTTGACCTGGACCTTGCCAACGACAAAAAGAAACAGATTGGAATTAAATTCCCATTCATGATCCGCGTCGACCTCGCCGTCGAGCCCTCTGACGTATTTTCTTTTATCAAACTCTTCCTCACCGACGACCCCATCCCCGAGAAAATGGAAGGGATGGTCCAATTCAATCATTTTCACTCCCATATTCCAGGCCGGTCAGGGCATGCCCCTCTCACCAAAATGCGTGACAGGATGTGGCGCAATGTGAGGGAGAGAGCTAATAGCATGCCTGCACAACGTAACGATCCCATCGGACTCCTCGAATTCGTCAACGACAGTGACTTTTCGATCACATTCCCTCTCACCGTCTCTGCTGGCGCCTTGAAGTTGGCAAAGGGGAGAGAGCCCTTCGTGATGCTTTCCGCACTCAAGCCTGACACACGCATTGAGAAACCCATGACGGTTGCTTCATGCATGGAGTGAGCAATGCAATTGATTTCCTTTAAATTCCGCTGTGTTCATTTGGGACAGGTTCATGAACACCCATATACGCTCAGATAAGCAGAATCAGCTGCAACTGCGCGCAGAGATGACGGAGACGGATAAGATGACAGTGCGAAACCTTCGGGACAAGTCAGTCACTAAAGAAGCGGTCGTTTTTCTCCGAGAGAAAATGGCGAGGGAATCGATATATGCCAACCTGCCTCGGGGTTGATTGTGTATATGATCAATCTACAATGTACTTTATATGCTTCTATACTCGTTTACATTGAGTGTACTTACTACTTTGAATCTTGAGTCAGAACAATGCGAGCGTCACCGCAGCTTCAGCAGAAAACACCTGCAAGAAATTTGTATAATCCACGAGGTGCCTAAGGCTCAGGTCGGCACTTGCATTTAAGTACCACAGTCACTCTCACTTGGGCGATACTCCGTGAAGGCGGGCGAGGACTCGTGGCTGGTAATGACAAGAAGACGTGAGAGAGCAGGCTAGCGTGGATCCCTCTCCTAACCATCCCAAGGCAGAATTCGCCGGCGATGCGACACTGACATCCCTCTCTTCCTCTCCATTTGCTTTACAGTAAGTAACAAAAATCAGTGGCATACATTTCGGATGAATAGTCTGAAGATATATATCGCCACACCCACTCAAGCATACAACCTCTTCGTGTACCTGTACCCCAAAATCAGTAACCCCGTCCCCTCGAAACACAAAGCGAGACAGACGCACGAATTCAAACCATGCACGCCCCCCTCGACCTGCGCGCTCGCCGTCCTCAGCTCAAATCGCACACACCCCGCTTTCACGCCCTCCTTCAACTCATCCACACTCTTCACCCCGATATCCTGCAAGCTGTGTTGCACACCCACATACAAATACGGTAAAAACGCCTTGACGCTCCCCTTGTCCTGCACGTCCCCAGATACCCCTTGCGCTACCTTGATCGCCGACGACTCGGAGAAATAGCGTGTCGTGGCTGCGTTCTCGTGTGGTGTGCTCGTCGGTTGTGGCGCGTGTTTCATCGACCCGGGCCTCCCGTTGACTTTGGCGGGGATGCCGGGTTTACCCGCTTCCATCGCTTCGAGACTGCCCATACCCCGATAGGCCTTGACCCGCTTCCCATCATGGTAAAAGTACTCGCCTGGGGCCTCGGACGTACCCGCTAACAAGCCACCCATCATGACCGCGCTCGCGCCCAGAGCCAACGCCTTGATGATGTGGCCCACATTCCCAACCCCACCGTCCGCAATGACAGGGACGCCAAATTTGTTGGCAAACTCGGCCACGGCGTACACGGCCGTCGCTTGAGGCCGACCGACAGCCATGACTTCCTGCGTGATACAAATCGATCCGCTGCCCATGCCGACGCGGAGACCGTCTGCGCCGGCGGCAATGAGGTTGGCAGCCTGCTCGCGTGTGACGACGTTGCCCGCGATCACCTCGAGTTTTGGGAACGTCTTCTTGATCCAGTGGATCATGTCAACCTGGAAGACCGAGTTGCCCTGCGACGAATCGAGCACGACTATATCGAGACCCGCCTCGACGAGTGCTTGGAGGCGTTCCCTGTCGTTGGGCCGTGTGCCGACCGCAGCAGCAGCATAAAGCTGCTTGCTCTCAGGGTTCTTTCTCGCGAGTGGGTAGCTCTGGTTCTTCAATAGATCGGAACGGGCGAGGAGGGAGGTGAGTCGGCCTTGGTCATCCACGATGGGGAGCTTTCCCTTCTTAGAGGAGCGCAGGATGATATTGGCCTCGTTGAGCGTGACGCCCTGAGGTGCGGTGACCAGCTGGGTGGTGGTCATGACTTCGTGAAGAGGCGTGGATGGAGACTCAAACTGGACGTCGCGTGAGGTAACGATACCTACAAGTTTCCCTCCAAGAGATCCCGTATCTGAATGACAGAACAATGAATGTTAGTCGCTGTAACAATGATAGAACCGGAGATATCAGAAGAATATGTAAATTCCGCAAGTCACAGACGAAATCCGTTACTCGGAAGAACGAAGATTATTATGAACATTGTATACATCAAATATGCAAAGTAAACGGAAACCAAACATACCGGTGATAGGAATCCCACAGAATCCAAGACGCGCTTTGATGTCCAATACATCAGCGGTAGTATGGTTAGGAGAAAGCACAACAGGATCGGTGATAAAGCCATTTTCATGCCTCTTTACGGCACGGACCATGGCTGCCTGTGAAGATGGGGACTGGTTATGATGAATAACCCCGATACCGCCGAGGAGGGCAAGACTGATGGCCATCTCTGTTTCGGTGACGGTATCCATCGGACTACTCAAAAAAGGTGTCCTCAAGATGACGTTGCGGGTAATCCTGGTGTCCGTGGTGACAACGGACGCTGGAAAGTCAATCTTTCCTGGGAGCATCAAGAAATCGTTGTAGGTAAGCCCCCCATGGACGTTTGAGTCCATGAGCTCCTGGACGGAGAGCCCATCTGATCTGGGGTAGGTCTGAAGGTGAGCGAGGGCTTGAGAAGGGTCAAGTAATTCTTTGGATGGGGCGGGCATTTAGCCACCTGAAACGGAAATTTTCATCGCCATGATATAACATAAATTCAATCGGAGATTCAATATTGGTATACCTCCCCAACGGGAATAGCACACGTTTGAAAGTCTTCTTTGATACGATGCAACGGAATTTCATTGATAGAGAATCATTAGACGTCCGCTCGTTTTTTGATAAGGTCCATGACGTTCTGTCAAATCTGTTGAGCGACTGTCGGTCTTTGCGGAGTTTTAAATATTATCATGATAAGACAAGTCATTAGTCATCCACCAAGTCGGTGTCAGCCCCTGACGAAATGTATAAAGCATTTGCTACGCTCGTCCTTATCCCAAGACCGCCATGAGCATCAGCCCCCAGAAACGAACGTCTGTCGGCATCGTCGCACCCGTCGGACACATGCTCGGAAACAAGTTGCTCTCCTTTGCCAAATCGCGTCTCCCAGTCCCCAACAAACCCAAGACACGCACCCACCATCGCACCTTCCTCTCCGTGGCACCCATCCCATTCGCACCCCTCGTCGACACACACGCGTTCCAGCCACCGCCACCTTACTCTGCACATCCGGACGAGTCTGCCGAGTTTCTGCTCGTCCCACACAACACCCCCGAAGAGTCTGCACGGACGATGGCAGAGCACAGTCTCGATCTGGACGCTTCGACGGTCAGCTACGCCCGACCCATCGGTCTCGGTCTCGAAGGGGTCGAGAAAGGCGACGGGGGACAATTCGACGGACTCGGTCGACTGAGCGGGGGATTCCGAGCATGTGGCGCGAGCGATGCGCTCCGGGAACAAGTGCGCCGGATGCTCATCGAACACTCGCAGCGTCGACGGACACGGGCAAGCGAACAACCCACGAAGCGACACGACTTGTTTTATGCGTCCGTCGAGGTGCAGGGGACGAGCAGTGTGCCCGCGCGGACAGTGAAGATCCGGGTTCGCAGAAAAAGTGTCGCGTCGCCGACACCTGCACCGCGACCATGGGAGGGTGTGAGACGAGGAACGATATCGTCTGAGCTGAAGCGGGCGGCGTCGATGGAGCGTCGGGCGTCGCTCGAGACAGCGAGCACGACGTGGCGGGTGTAGATACAAACAAGTGCAAGCAATATACGAATTGGGGATTGATTAAAAAGTGATGTATTCAGTGGTGTCTGGTCGTTCTGGCAACTGCGCGATGGCCGCACAACGCTGAAAGATTAAAAATCGAAATTGACGCTGACTTGTGACAGAACAAGAGAAACGGAAAATGTCGAATTGTAAAGGTATGTACAACTCGCCGCTTTCTCGTCGTCGTCGTCGTCCGACCCCCACCAGAGCCGAACCAGCCCTTCCCCTCCCCCGGCTCCTCCTTTATACCCCCTCCCGTCCCTGGTCCGCACGAGTTCGCCATTCGCCACGCATCGCTCCCTCGCAAAATGTCGAAAAAAGACGTCGACGACGCCGTGCCAGACGTGTGTAGGTCATCTGCCTGCAATGGTAACACCACCGTACCCACGCACACCACCACCAACGGCGTCGCGTTGAGCAGTAGTCCTACCTCCCCCAACGGTGTGGTAAGTCCCACACGTGCCTCTGTTTCCCTGAGCTTCCTTCGTTCGCTCGTCCCCCGCTTCATCGTCTCCATACTGAACATGCCACGTTCGCTCTCGCGTATACTCCCCTTCCAGGATCCTTCCGCACCCGATCCTTCTGCGCTTCCGCCGCCGACCCCGACCCACCCCGCGCGCGATCCGCCAGACGCGCTCCCGCACCACCATGCACACGACCCAACCTCTCCCTCCGATCCTCAGCTCTCTCTCACACCCAGCTCACATCACGCACTTCACAGACTCAGCTCACAGTCTGTGACGTCCCTCACCTCGTCTCGTCCCGCCCCCCCGTCTCCCGCTGTGTCCCGTCGCGCATCTGGTCTCTCGCGGACTTCCTCACGGCCTGTATCGGATATGAGCAGCGCCGCACCGTCTCGCCCTCTATCGGGGGTCCAGCATTCACGGCCAGTGTCTGGTGGCACCTCTCGCCCCGCTTCTGGGACAGTCCAACCCACCACAGTGACGACTCCCACGACCACAACCACCCCCAGCTGCCTCCGCCATCCAAACGATCGATTATCCAACCTCGTGCCCACAATCACCGCCTCTGACTCCGACCCCATCGCGGCCGAACCACCCCTGACGCCCGCACCAGATACAACGACAGCGACGACGACCCCCGCGTTGATTCAGATTCGAGACTACGGATTCGCGCTGACAGATCCGCGGTTCACTGGCCAGGGTCCATACGTCCCGCGTGCGAATCGCCCCGCAGTCCTTGCCCGCCGTCTTGCTTCGTCTTCTGGATCCACACCCACTTCCTCGAGCGAGGGTGACAACGACGATCGCTATGAGAATGACGATGACGACGAGGATGACGAGATCGAGATCGAGAGAATGGACGTCGAGGAGGTTCAGAGGTTGTGGGAAGACGTGGTCGACGACGGGGCGAATGGATGGAGTGGGTTCAAATGGGGGTTCGGTCGTGCGTGGGCGTTTGGAAGGATGAGCGTGGCTGCGACCGGTCCGGGTATCACTTCGTCTGGCGCTGGGTTCCCGAGTCGCGGTGACTTGGATCGCAATTTCGGTGGCGAGGACGAGTATGAGGATATGGAGATGGACGGGGAAAGTGAGGCGTTTTCAGATGGGGAAGGCGAAGGTGACGCCGAGGGCGAACCACCCTTGTTACCGGGCCTATATCGTGCCTTGTACGCCTTTGAGCCCGAGGGTACGGCAGAGATGAAACTGGACGAAGACCAGCTCGTGCGGGTGATTGGGAGAGGGGGCGGTGTCGGCTGGGCGGTCGTGGTCAAGGACGGACTCAAGGACATGGGCATACACGCGCTCGTTCCGGAGAGCTATCTGGAGCAGGTGCGGTTAGATGGGGAGGAGCAGGATGCCTGACGGTCGAGATTGGAGCAGACCTTTTTTTTTGGCTTTCGATGATGCTACATGAAAGGGAGTGGACATGTTCGAAAACGGTGCGCTGGCGCCCCCCCGTTTCTTGTGTCTGCTCTCTGACCCTGTTTAATGATGTACTGGAGGTGTAAGAGGTTCCATGGCATCGTTATTAGCTTGCTTTTATAACCCTGTTGTATGTTGTTCCATATCTACCTGCATTATTGTTGTTTTGTGTCTGCATTCTCCGATGGCGCCGTTAATTGCTCGTCTTCCGCGAGCCACCGTCTGGTCGTGGCGACATGGGTGTCTTAAAGTACGAGCGTTGTAGGCGGGGGTCGTCCAGCGTAGTACCCCGCGTAACCGCCGTAGCGACATGCCTACTCTCCCTCCCAACCGCCTGGGACAACTTCAAATCCTTCATCTTCATCGTGGAAACGTGTCGACGCATCCAGATCTAATGGGATGCTCTGGCGACGCCCTTGTCGTAAGTATAACAGCATC
Organism: Butyriboletus appendiculatus; assembly: GCA_038093555.1. Lineage (NCBI taxonomy): Eukaryota > Fungi > Basidiomycota > Agaricomycetes > Boletales > Boletaceae > Butyriboletus > Butyriboletus appendiculatus. The sequence continues at coordinate 45,635 of JBBPSL010000070.1, forward strand.
TTTCATATCCAATTCTATGAAACGGCCAAAACCTAACTTTGCATACTAATAGGCTGCGGCTCGATTCTTATTGTGACGGACCCTGCAAATTGCACTTGTGTTGGCCAAATGGTAACTTCAAGGGCCAGGTTCAAGTCTGCAGTTACGACGCTCAGAACTGCTTCTTTCCCCGTTCGTCTCTGCGTGCTGGTCACCCTGTGGACATGTCATCACCTCAAGCGTCATCGAACCCTGCTTTGGCCTTTGTCGAACCTGGCCGTATACCTCCCCCACCCGTTCCTGTACCCTCATCGCATGTTCATTTTGCTCGAGTGGGACCTTGTTGAAAGAATAATAACGACAGCACAATAGTAAGGTATAACAGCATGCTTCATATTCCTATACAATTCTTTCGGCCAAAACAGAACTCTGCAGTATAGGGCTGCTCGCTCCTTATTGTCATCCCCTGCAATTGTGTTGGCCAAAAGGAAACTGGGCGTCTATGCCCCGATTATTTACATGAACGTGACTAGCAGCTTTCGAGTCTCCAGTTGCAACGCTCAACTGCTCTTTCCCCGTTCGTCCGTGCGTGCTGGTCACACTGTGGACATGTCATCACCTCAAGCTTCGTCGAACCCTGCTTCGGCCTTTGTTGAACCTGGGCCACTCGTTCCTGTACCTTCTTCGCAGGTTCATGTACAATCGAACGCAACCATCCTTCTCTGTTCCCGCGAAGATTTGCTTTTCGTACTCAATAGTCTATCTCCATCGCATCCTGGGCCTGCCACATGCTGTCCCACACCACCAGTCGTCAGGGCTACCACCCGGCACCCCCCCACTCCTGAAACGTCTCCATCCCCTTCGACAGTCCCGGATGACGCCATGTCGGAGGCAGCCTCGTCCGAATCATCCCTGTCGTCTCTGGAGTCTCTGCCAATGGGCAACAAAATACCAAAGCCTGATGGATTCCCCGGAAAACCGCCGGGGAGGGGTGGTTATAGCTTGGAGGCTGCGCTGAACTGGGACAGCACCACATTCTCGATGTTCAAGGTCCGTTTACACCCCGAAACGGACGAGACCGTGGTCATGTTCCTCTCACATGTACATGA
>JBBPSL010000071.1:0-41181 GCA_038093555.1 Butyriboletus appendiculatus
GCATCGAACAACCAGTAATGGAGATGGAGTAGTACGCCCTGCTGGAAAGGAACAGTGACCACATGAGGATTGTTGTCGTCTGCGGGGAAAAACAACCCCTGCAACTGAGTATCACGTTCCTATCCAACAATTAGATACCCTACCACGTGCAAGAACCACAACTCACCGGATACAATGTCGACAATCGAGCTTCGATTTCCTGCACATCTGCAAACATCGTCGCCCTCGGACGTGATAGTGCCATGATGCAGGAGTATGTTCTCGACTGCTTTCTTCTCAATCGACCATGGCATCATTATCCGCCGATAGGACCGTATACGAATTACGAAGACACCCGATCACTCGACTGTCGCGCCTGTTTCCAGTTGTCATTCACAAGCTCCTGAACCAGTAATAAAGCGGAGGTAAAAGGCATGCTACACTGTCTCCGCCGTGAAGTTTGCTCACCGTCCTGACAGGTTCCGTCGTAACGCAGATGAACAGATGCTGTCACCCACATACGGTGCGGATTAAAATATTTGAATCCCTAAATGTCAGCGGTGGAGGTACACATACAACCGTATACTCCTGTATAACTGATCTTCGTGCGCTGTTTTACAACCCTCAATATAGGTCTCACAAGCCAGGGTTCAGACCCGCTGTCTGATATCGACCTCGGAATTAACTACAGTACATTCCGAAATGATCACCTAGTTTTCCTACAATGGAGCAGTTGAAAACCTCACTCTCGTTCGAGGCTTGCTGCATCTGATCTTGAACCCTTTCGACTGGCGCGTCCCTTCGAAGCTCGCAGCATTCATTCCATACCCTATTTCGTGATTAAAATAAAAGTAGACTTGATGATCGGAATTTGCCGAGGAGACCGTAGCGGGCGTTTGCCACGCATGTGGCGCTTTACAGGTTATATGTTACAAAGCGGGCGGTAAGTAAGGCTACACGATTTGAAGGGTAACTTGGAGGAGGAAATACGGGTACAATGATTGATTAGAAGTTTTGTGAGAGAGACCAGTCCTCGGTATATCCCGAAGAACTGGCCTGGTTAAAAACCGCGTCCATGCCAGACATGAAGTATTGCTGATCATGGAAATGGGCACCATCGTGTGCAAACATAGCGTCAAATTCGGCACTAGACGGCCAACTCTGGGTCCAAGGAGATGATTGGGTAAAATAACCTGTCGAAAGCGATGAACACGTCGACCGGGTACTACCGGAGTACTTACCCGCAGCTGTGTCTTCGGGTTTGGTCGGAGAGGGTGTTCCGTAATCAGCGCTAGCCTGATCATGAGCACTGACACCGTCCTGCTTCTTGTTCTCTGTAGCAGTCCACAGTATATCGATCGCTGAGGGCGAGAAGTTATCAGCAGCCATCCTTGGCCCGGGAATGCCATGCGAGATACTACCTTTCCTCAGGATCTCCTGCCGTGTCCGTAGCTCTTCTCCGGTAAGGTCCTTGATGACATCCCGGAGTGTGCTGAAACACTCCCCCTCCTTTTCACGATACTCCCTTTGCAGAATGACTTTGTTCTGCTGAGTCGGAAGTGAAGGTGGTCCGCGTGGACTCAGGGGGTATGCTTGGTATGCACGTTGCATTCTGCAAACTTGACGTCCAACGGGGGATGGCCTCTAAGAGACGATGGATGGGACGCCTTAAGTAGGATCACAGATAGGTTCCTGGCGTTACTACTTCGTGTGTCTATGAAAGAACGGAATGAAAAAAAAAAAAAAAACGTGCATAGCCCCGGGTCGCAGGAACCCCTCCCTTCACGGAACCAAGGTCATGACCACTTCTCATGGCAGTACGCTCGTTGTCCTTGTTTTTCCAAATATTTGAGGGTGCAGGCGTGGTCCACGGACTCGGAATGTGCAAAACGTCGGGTGCGGCGGGAGACGGAACAACGGGGATGTAAGTTACTAGCAGCGGGCCGCAGAGGGAATATTGCCTTGCACCTAATAGGCCTTTCAGGCCGGCTGTAGTGGCGCGATATATGAGATTCAGATGCTATCGATGAGTGGGATAAACTGGCACTGATTCGAAGATTTGATGTACTAGGGGCTCCGTATAGGTAATTGACGTCAAGCGAACCCGCCACATGGTCTATCATCTACACCGCCTTCAATGAATTCAATTTGCAACGTTCGCCATCCAATCCCCTCCAATCCCTCGCGAGGATATTTGCCAAACTGTGTTTGGACAACTGCACACTGCTTTACCATTTCTTGAACAATGGATTTCGTAAGTCTATGGAACGGGGGGTGAATGTACCTCAAGCTGAACGTGAGACTTTAGGCCCTCCGATCAATGTTATGGTACTAGCCCATGGACATTTGGGTAATTATCCACTCATCTTCCTCGCATGATTTTCGAGACAGGTAAAAGTTACTGGTTGCAGATATCGTTTGGGATTTTGACAGGCAAGTATGGCTTTTCGCACAGACCAACTGCCATGACAACCTGGCTGACAGTGCCGTGTAGTACGTGGGTGAACCAGTGACATTTCAAATCAAACATTAAAGCCACGAGCTATTCGGCGTTGGTTTGTTTTGACTTTTGATCCGGAACATTGAACGAATTATCCGTGTATCCAGTGGAACCTCGCAAACATGCGTGTGTGCGGTACGTGTATCACGTTTGTTTCTCAACATCAATTTCCTTGCAACCTCAGCTAGTCAGATTGTGATGCTCTCACAAAAGGCGATGACGGATTTGCAACTTGGCGCCTGTTCGGCTCCACGCAGGGTCCTCTGTTCCGCAAACCTCCGACACTCGTACCGACCAACGGACGAGAACTGAGTCACTCCTTTTTACCTTCGGATGACGGTACGATGTCCGTGCAGTGAAGCCAGAAAATTACTCCTCAAACCCACCGAAACACTGGAACCCATCAGAAGATAATCATTGTAATCACCTGTTTGAGTCTGCGTCAATCCCGATGCGCACTCCAGGCTGTACGCCACTCCCTTCCCATCCACGCTCTAAACCTAGCCCAGACATGGCCTCGGTATCCTCGAATCCATTACGCAAAAAACATCAGCGACTCCCCCGATCCTTTGAGAACCTTTTCAAGCTGGTTACACGTGATGGACAACGAATGCACTGGCCACGGACTGATGGTAGGTGAGTGTAAACAACCATGTCACGGATAAGCCGAGATGGATGGGGAATATGCACGGCAAAGGTCTCGTAATTACTAATCTACGGTCTTCTTGTCGGTCACCTTGTCCTTCCGTGATCCCGCTTGCATCAGGCACCTCAGGGGGATCATGGAAGGGTGGCTGAGGGTTTCGGTGCAACGTACCGACGCGTTGCTATCGCTGATTGAAACGATATGTCCATTGGTGCCACTGACGTTGATCACTGCCTCCACCTCCACGTTTACTGACGCTCGATTGCCCTACCACACGCGATGCCAAAGAAGAAAAAGGCTACAATTATCCGCCAAGGAAACAAAGAACGATCGGTGCGTGTTTCTCGTTGTCGTGCTCATGTATATGGGGTGGAACTGAATTTAGGGTGCAAGCTGACCGCCACATGTCCCCTGCTCGAGGGAACGACCTGTCCTGCTTCACCGCTACTTCTTGAGAACCAAACGAAGGGGGGGTACCGCATCATGCTGTACAAGGTTCGTGGCGGAGAAGGAAAAACAGTCCATGTTATACGAGGGACCAAACGAACGACGATCGATAAGGGTAGAGTGATATACTTTCCCGAACTTCTCGTGTCTGAACAGCAACTAGATGATTTTCCCATAATCTGAACTCGCGATTTGCACCTCGGACTACAAATGACAATTATATCTCTAGGCATATTTCCTTCATCCTACATATTTACAATGGCAAAAACAAAATATATGTGAATCTAGGACTTCGCCGACCGTTTTTAACGTCGACGATACGCGGACCAGCCCCCGCCATATTCCTGATAATTGGCGGGAACTAAAGCAGGGGTCGTGTCCGGCAGGGTGTCGTACTGCTGATCACGAACCTGTGCAGTATAGTAGGCACTCTGTTCAACAGACTCGGCACTAGCCCACCAAGTCTCGGGCCATTGAGATGACTGGGCAGAATAATCTCAAAAGCGATCAGTACCACGATCGCCGATTGCAATTGGATCCACCTACCCAAATGAGCTTGAGCACCTGTCATGTCTGCGGGATTGGTGAATGGAAGCGTTCCATATTGGACGGGAGAAACAACCTCTGTCGTCCCCTGTCTCCTGGTCTCCGAAAATTTCACGAGCAAGTCAATCGCTTTCCGTGCAAATCATTAGTATAGCAGCCACATTGCGATAACCATAAGTACAACCTTTTCTCAAAATCTCTTGCCGCGTCTGTAGCTCTTCTCCGCAGACCTGCCTGATGACGTCTCGGAGCATCGTGAAACACTCCCCTTCCTTTTCACGATACTGTCTCTGCGTGATGACTTTATTCCGTCGAGATGGATATGAGGGTAGATTGAGTGGAGCATGAACTGGGTATGCCATCTTGATCCAACAGAGCGCTGCATGGGTGCTTTTATATACAAGCACGGTAGCGCCGATAAGCAAGCGCCAATGGCGTGTCTATCAATAAATAAATACACATCACCGCCTTGAGGATCTTACCCAACACGGATCGGGGGTTGCGGCCAAAACTTTACGTTCACTACCCTCGTTCTCCCTAAAACCCACTCCACTAATTTTGCTTGGTTGGTTACCATCAGTCGGAAGGAAGTCCAAATACTTGCTGGCCGTTCCCCACGGAGTGGGTGTGCCTTGAGTATGTGTATGGCGGGGTAAATTAAGCAAAACGACGACTGGTCGTTCGATCCGCTAAAGTGACGCAGACACTCACGTGTTAGAGTAGAAATGCCGGAGCTGCATCCCCATTAGTGCGTAGATCTTGTGGAACGTCCTACGTCGGGTTTATAATAACCTCAAGAGGTGCCTAGGTGGTCTGCACCCGCTCGACACTCAGGTCACTCGACATGTACCGGGTCGAAACGTTCGCCGTCCAGCTCCACAAGGGGGCAAATTCGTGAATCGTGTCCCGCACGTGTCCTACCTTTCTTGAACAAAGGATATCGTGGATCTGTGGAGTGGGGCTTCGCTTCGGGGTGATGCAGTCGTGGTACTCAAGCCCCCCCCTGAGTAGTAGGTTTCTTCCGATAAAAAAGGATTTTTATGGCAGGGCGCGCCGCCAGTTAATCTGATCTGACTCGGGGACCATCGATTATCAATGTGAGCGCTTAGCGTGGCGTCAATCCTGCTCGGGGCCCTCGTCTTCTTTGCATACATGTTCAAGTTCTCTGAAGAAGAGTATGAGTTGTAGCGATCTAAAGAGCTGAAGTATGGACTTTTCGAATGCGATGGACGTACGCACGGCAAATCGTCATGAGCTGACTGCAGACCAGTCCACGGTCGTTATCGGACGATCAGGCCGATGAACATGCCGGCAAAGTTTCACCCCCTGATAGCCTAAGCGCTCGAACCTTGCAACCGGATCAACGTGTCAACGCCCCCGCCCGCGTGCGTGGTATCTGTGCGCAATGAAGTTTGCGTGAGATCATGGATGGTGTTCCATGTCACTTTTGATGGTCGGCAATATCAATTGACCTGCAGCGTGTTCGTAGTTGTTGTAAAGCACAGCAACACAAGTGACAGTACCTTCTCAAAACGTTTTAGCCGGATCCGGAATTTCCTGGCAAAGAGGTGGGTGACTTGGTTGTGCATCTCCGACTGAAACTGCCTCGTGTGGTAGTGCCTTGGTTCATTACGACTATTCGCTGCGCCGAAAACAAAAGGGGGGCCGCAGGGGTGTAGTAGCTGGAAAAAAGGTACAGTACCTCGTTAAATTGCAAGATGAGGCGCTCTAGTCGTGACGGACATGGCACGGGACATGCCGAGAGTACCCCAGATTCAACCTCCGAAAACGTCTCTCAGCGGCTATCGATGTATGCATAGTTTGGGAGACGGCGGTGAGGGATCGAGGGAAAAATTGGTGGGTAACTCGGTCCGTGGATCACCGCGAACCCCAAATCAATATCATTCCACACGCGACCGTTCGTTGAACTTGAACGGCCCGATGTCGGTGGAATGACTCGGGGTCCGGAGACATGCAGAAACCGAGAGATAGTTTACCTTGGTCTGGTGTGTGCGATTGTGGTAAGATTTGCAGCGTGGACCGTCGGTCGGGTCAGACGTTCGAGGGCTGACTGTAAAAGCGGCTCAAATCCACCTTTGGCGATGCCGTAGTATCGTTATCATATGCTCGGTCAAGCGCAACTTGCAGCTGACTGCAAAAGGATTTGTCAATGTTCAGCAGGTAACTGTCCAAATCCATTCAAAATAGTCTAGTATTATAGAAGGATTAACAACGCATATCGGGGCCGTATACATATCTACATCTGGCCCGCTGTAAAGTATCACAGTGCATCCTACAGACTATGGCAATCCTCGTCCCCAAGCAGCGACCACAGATGAGGCTAATGTCCACTTATCATGCCATAGGCGCTTCAGCCCATCTCCCCCGCTCGCCTTAACGAGACCATCCACGCAAGGGAGTTTACTGGATTTTAACGCCATCGCAGCACCGACCACGAGCAGTGCACCAATGAACAATACTCTGCGTTCTGCAGGCGTGAGTGCACCCAGACGCAAGCCGATCCTGCGCGGATCCAAAAGTGATTTGCTCTGCGCTCTCGAAATTTTGGTTTTCTTCGTTGGATGGCGGGCACCTAGAGATGGCGACGGGGGTGGCGAGGGTATGACAATGTGCCAAGAGTTGACTAGAGTTTCCAAATAGTCGTCGGTATCATTGTACGGTTGCTTTGGGGGTACGGCATCCCGAGTGATGGCGCTAAGTGGCAATGGCCGCCACGTTCGCATGACGCTATCAGGGCCCATGATGTCAGTGGCACGTAGCAAGGGGTGGGATGGTGGGTATGCGGCCAAGAGATCATCCGCTTGACGCAAGAGATAAGTGAGGGAAAGCGGCACAGGTTTAGTTCTCGATTTTTTGCTTAGCGCAGACTTGCCAAAGTGTGACGTGGGCCCATTTGCTACAGTAGGGGATTGCATTGGGGAAGCAGGACGTGTTAGGTCTGAGGAGGGTGAACGTGCACGTAGCGGTACATGATCAAAGCGCGATGGTGAAGGGCTGTCATGATCAATGGATCGTGGCTTTCGAGGCGATGGCAAAGCCGATTGTATAGGGGAGGAAGGCTCCGGTGAATAAATAGGCGACGCTGGTCGTGATTCAGGCAGCGGAATCGACGCGGCTAATTCCGGGCTTGAGCTGTGCGGTCCACCCACGCAGATTTGCACTATTGTTTCTGGAAGGGGTATAGGTTTTGTGCTCGGACTAGAACTGCTAGCACGAAGCGTGTCGCCGTTCTCAACCACATCTGACGGGATAGAGCTTCGGTTAAACTCATCCTCATCTCCCGTGGAGTTGTCACGGGATGGATGCGTCTGTTCGCCAACATCGGGAGACCCAAGCATTCCGTCAATAGCTTCAGAGCTTGGTTGCTCATGTGAACCTGCTCCTCCGCCGTCCGAATGAGGTCTCGCAATGGACTGCTCAGAGACCGTCTCAGTTTCTGTGGCACGATCTGTTTCAATGACTGTGCCTTGGGTAAGATCATTGTTGCCTGTGTCATAGGATTCCAATTCTGCATCAACCAGCTCTGGTATCCCACCTAACAAAGAGTGGATCATTCCTTCTTCGTCTTGTTCGGCAAGTAAGTAGACAGAAGGTTTGCGGTGTAGGATGAGCTATAGGCAGGGTTCAGATTGGCTTTCCAAAAAAAAATAAAGAAGAATGAAGTTGGAGTTAGTCGTACTCACAGCACCGGCGAGCCACACCACAGCAATCGGCTCTCGTGACAGAAGAAAGTCCCAAATATGTTGGATAAGAGGAAGGGTCGGGATATCGTGTGAGAAAAGCGTAAGGAGATTGGAGAGTGCATGGTATGGAAGTGGTGAAATGCTAGACACCGAGATGCATACCGTAATCAGCATAAGCGAGCAGGATCTCGAGTGTACGCACTTTTCGAGGAGCTTTGCGTATGCAGGATCTGCAAGCCTCAACAAGTTTCTAAGTACTCTGGCATATCATGAGCACATATTAGGGAATTGTAGATACCTTTGGAATCTCACCTCAATAAGCCGAGTATCGGTTCGAGTCCAACTCCCATCGCATCTCTCACGCGGTGAAGCGACATTTTTTCTGCACATGCGAGGTGAAGTGGCCGCGGCAAAGTGAGAAAGATGACGGTCATGATATCGTGGAAACCCTGGAAGTAGTGAAGCGAACGGCGCTTCCGGAACAACGACACGAGGAGCCCATGCAAGTCATTCTGAAGTGCATCCCGAGCGGGTGCAGTGCAGGGTTCTGATCCGGAAATGTAATTAGTGTATGTATGAACGCCGATAGCGTCATTCCATACCTCCTGGGTATAACACAAAGCTGCGATCCGTATCTAGCTTGATTTGGCGTTCGTCTGCGTGGGGGTCTGCCACAGACACATTCAGCCCTTCGTCCACATACTCGTTCGTACTGTCCACCTCTGAGTATGGCGGTGGATCGGAGAGCGGTTGTGCACCGAGGAGAGCAGGCCTAAAGTCATTCGGTCAGCATGGAGTGGAGTAAGGATTCTAAGGAAGTTTGGATGCGATGCACAAACCATATTCTGACTCTGTCCTCTCCAAAACCACCTGGTTGGAGGCTACGTTCTCTGAACAAAATCCAGTTTTGCTCGTCGTCACTCGTCAGGCTCATGATGGTTTAATGCATCGAGGTTGTCTGTCGCGGCTTGGACTGACTCGCTCATGGATGGACGGGTGATATTACGTCAGCTCGGGATAGCTGTAGTGGATTCAGCGAGGCTGCGTGGCTGGGTAATGGGCAAGTTGTGGACAGCCTAGTACTGTATGGTGGAACGAGCCGAACAACCAAGTCAAGATGACACAGCTATATATTCCCAATGATTCAGTTATCGCTCGAGTCGCGAACAATTCTTGAAGTCAGGCACGTGAACGCATCGATTCTTTAAGGCTGCCAGTTAGACGTTAGACATCGGACGGGATTCCGGGATTCCAGAGACTAAACACATGTGACGTTGCTGCGAACCTCTTCGCATGTACGGGATGATATTTAGTGTTAAAGGTACTTTACTTCCTGGGTCTCAAAGGCGGGGAATATGTAGGTAGATTAACTTCCACCGCCAAGACCATGGATCCAGCATCGACATTCCGGGCTCTCAACCTCAATATCCCAATCACGTTTCGCCACCTCCCGCATGGACGTTCACCACTTCAGCCCGACCTTCATCCCCACCATGCAGCACAACCTTTTCATCAAAGCTCCTCCCTACCCCGTCCTCCTCTTTCCTTCCTTCCTCGTCGTCACTGACAGCCTCCTCCACGATCGCTCCTTCCTCTCGCAGGACATCAAACGTACTCTCGAGCACCGCAAGGTTCTGTCCGGCACAAATCGCTCTGACGATCTGACCTTCATGTGTGATGTGCTGTGTACGTCGGAGGGAACGAGTAAGGTAGGTCGACAGCGTGCGGATCGGCCAGGTAGTCGGGACGAGCGGGAATATCTGCATGTTCAGCGAATACGTCAGTTATGTCAATTCGGAGATGGCTATTGAAGAATCAATGCAAAGGCAGATCATCACACTGTGCAGGTCAACGTCATCGACGACGCCTCAAATACAAAGTAACTCATCATCATCATCACAAAAGTCCGTGACAGACAAAATCCAAACAATGACAGCACTCACATCAAGGGCATCCAGTCTTTTCGCTTGCGAGCTCAGAAACCGCGCAGTTTGTAGTGCGTCCCTATAAAGTGCAAGACTTGGTCGATCTGTCCCTCCTCCAATAAGACGAGACTCACCCATCCTCCATATAAACTTCCAACAGCATTTTTAACATGTCGCCGTTCTGTGCACCCTCTCCTTCCTTTACACCTGCCGCACCGCTACCCCTTGCAAACCACCCACTCCAATCAGACAACCCACACCCTTCCGCAGCGCTCACACCGAGTTTTGTACCAATTACCCCCGTTAAGCCACCACTCGACGCATACGACTCGGCCGTTGATATGTCCCGCAGAGCATACAATGTCTCTAGAGTAATGCGTGCAGAGGGGATCTGATGTCGTCACGTGGGCAAGAACTTGTAAACACGAGTGCAGCAAAGACAAAACGTGGCGTACCTTCGAATGTAGAATGGCCATCTCGAGACAGAGAATTTTATCCCATCTCCCACCGGTGATCCTGTCTTGTATATCATTGACAAGCTTTCTACCCTCTCGGAGGGACTGAAGAAGCAACAGTGTCTTTATGCGTGCATGTTTTGATGGGGAATCGGGGGTTGTCGAGGCGAAATAAGATAGGAAGGGTGACCGCAGCGGTAATTGCGATGATACGTGAATGAACGGAGACATTGAATCCGATGTTGGTAAAGGCGGAGGTGATGAAAGGGTCGTAGCCGGGGTGCTTGGGGAAGAGGCATACGACGCGGCTGTAACAGACGCAGAGCACATATCAGCCTGCGTTTACAACGTCGCTCTGCATATCCACACAGTCGACGCACCTTTCGCCCTCCAAAGCTTCCGGACACCCTCGTCCCCAACGTACACCAAAACCTCCTCTACGCAGTTCCACACATATTCCTCGAACAACTCCCCCTCCTCCGTTGTTTCTTTTCCACCCCTTCCAAGTCCTCGACCAACAACTAACCACTCCAGATATCGTTTTGCAGCAATTGCGTTGGTATTCCGGAGCTCGGAAAGAATAACCAGTTCGTCAGTCTTTTGTGTGTCATTTTCTCGATCTGCCCCTTTATCCCTTCCGCGGCCTGCTGCACCAGTGGGCCGGCGATGTCGCGTTGGTTGTGAAGACGTTAACAACTGTGACAAGAACCAAAGCATCATTTCAATGCGAACACAAAAAACACGCATTTGAGTAATTCGAATAACAGACACGAGGAAAAGAAAGTATATACACACCTTCAGACCTCTCTCAACGTCTTTCCCAGCGAGCCATGCAGCCCACTTCTTTAATAAGCTAGATCTCTCATGTTCACTTAGACTCAGACGGATCCCAACCGTTGGAGTGGACGGATCCAGCCGCGTCGGAGCAAGTATTGTGAATATCTGCCCGAGTGGATCGACGACCAAAGGATCGACATATGTTCCATCCGCGATGCTGTTTCATATTTTTTGGAGAGAAAAACAGGCGGAAAATCGATCGATGTCATGGACGGATGATCAACAGTCATCATATGGAGTATCACTTACCCAGCTAGAACATCCACAACTCTCTCCCCATCACCAAACTCTTTCCACATCTCCACCAAGGCACCCCAGAGGTTCATACGTGTAAGCACAGGTGCCAAAATATCCGGGCGAAATGGCAGCGCAGGTCTCGAAGGTTGGGAGGTGTGTCGCGTATGTACTGGTAATGGTGGGGTAGCAACCTGGTGGCCATTTGAAGTATATGTATGCGATGTTGAACCGGGGTGTGAGGGTGGTCGCGAACTAGACCTGGAGACTGGACACGAGGAAGAAGTAGATGGAGCGGCAGGAGGGGGAGCTAATAGTGCCAAGAGGGATTGGATATCTCGTGCATGTGCATAGAGAAGAGCGAGTGCTGTTGATGTTATCTAAGTGAACGATAGAACGTCAGAATCGTTGCCTGGGTATGCAGAGAGGGTGGCCACGGCGAAGAAGACGCGACAAGAAAATAAGAACGAGCTATCGTAGCAGGGAAGGAAAATACCAAATGATCATCGGAACAACATTATTGAAATATTCACGACCACGGCACGAGAGGTATGACGATCGAACCTTGGAACACACAGGGTAAACGTTGCCTGATTCCCCTCGCTCCAAATGGACATGCTGTACAAAACAAGCAAATTACGCACCTCGATAACCTCTCTTGACCACAATTCAGTGCTCTCCAACACAGCAGCCAAAATGGATTTCACCATCTCACTAGCTTCTCCTCTCAGCCCTTCACGCATTGCAATCGTTGCTGGATGTGTACGCGTGCCACTTTCCGTGTGGGAGTCGGAGGTTGATGGCTCTGCGTCGGCAGGTTCATCTCCGACTGATGAACCGGATATTGCGCTGGGACGCAAGTAGGGAGAATAATTCCTGACTAAGTTGGTGGCGACTGAATGTCAGTGCCCATGCATCATTTTATATTATTTGTTGCAGACGGTAGGGCAGGGGCGAGAATCGTGAGAGGCATGGGAAGAAGGGGAAGAAGGTAAGTTGAGTTGCCGGTATGTCGATTGGTGGTTGGAAGTTGGTTAGGGGAGGAACCGGGAGCTGGCATGGGGGGGGGGGGGTAGGGTGGCGGGGGAGGGGAAGAACAAGAAAAATGCAAAATCGACTTACTGATATCATCGACACTAGTTTCATCAGGCATGTATTCTCTGACACCATCCCAGACCTCGACCTCGACAGAATCCCCTTCGACACCTCGTAAAGTTGTGCTACCGTCCTTCTCGCGACTCGGAGGTTCACTGAATAGAGCAGGCCGTAGTTCGTCGAAGTAAGAAACAGGGACGCGAGGATCGATAGCTCCCTTGAGGAAGTGGGGTGTTGCCTCCCGGAATCTGGTCTGACACACGAACGCGAAGGCAAGACATTGGTGCAAGTAGCGTAGCGTCTCCTTCTGTGCATTCCTCGTCAGCGTGTACAAGTCCGAGTATCACACACCACCCACTTGGCAACCCGAACTTGTGCTGTCCTGCACAAGATCAGCCTCAGTCCGCTCTAGCAGCGCTTCCACTTCCGTCAGTCTGCCATTTTGGAGAAGTGATTCTACTTGAGCGAAGAATGTTGAGTGCAGAAGTGAATAGATGGAGGACTGGCCGAGCACGAGGACGGCTGAGCGAGGATACGACGAATAGCCCATCGCGAACGAAGCCCAATTGGCAATTGGCTCGGCGCAGTACAGGAAGGATATTTGTTTACATAATGCAGTCTTCAAGCTGCACTCTACACACTCCATAGTACTCTGCGATACACTTCAAGTCCCATACAATGAATTCAGTGTATGTTATCGTCTTGGTTTGTACGCTTTACTCTGACGCGCGTTTCTGCAGCTCGACGGATACACCTCTACAAGTTGATCTCATCGATCCACCGGATCTCACCCACACGCTTCAGTGGGATACGAAACATATTGTTGCATACGGTTCTTTCGGCAGCGTGTATCGTTTCTTGTGTACACAGAACAAGGAGGTTAGCATATTCACACTCACACTCTGCTCAATGTTTTACCTATGTTCTCTGTGCTTAGGTTGCAGTCAAGGCTATTTCCTTCCCTCATGGCCGTGACCGAACGAAAAAGAATGTGTTGATGCGAGTGAGTTGACGACAATGTTTCGCCGTACGGTTTGTCGACTTCTGATGTGACTCTAGAAAGTAAGATACGAGCTTGGAATATGGAGACGATTAGATCACCCCAACATTGTCCCGCTCCTGGGGACGGCTCGCGGCGAAGGCTTTGGATCTGATTATCCCTGCATGGTTTCTCTGTGGATGCCACACGGAATGCTCACTGACTATCTCAATCACCGTGGAACCATGCTTTCGCTTCCTAGTCGTATCCACCTTGTGAGTACAAGACATTTTGTGTTGCTCACCCAGTTCACAAATGACCGGTTGATGTCACAGGTCAAAGGATTAGTTGCTGGACTAGAATATCGTGGGTTTACGAACTCTGGTTGTCGTGGCTTTTATATGACATCCTCCTATAGTACACTCGAAACAAGTTGTTCATGGGAATCTCCATCCCGTGGGTTGTATCAACTGATTGTGACGTCAATCCGACTGATTCACATCACTGTAGGGCAATATTTTGATCGACCGCGAACACAACGCACGCCTCACCGACTTCGGATCATCTCAGGTTCTTAGCCCGGTGCAGAATCAATTGTCTGACCTCTGGGCAGATTTCAATCGTCCACACGCAGTGCGATGGGCTGCACCAGAGCTATTGAATCCAGACTTGTACCCAAAGCTAAAGGTTCAGGGCATGCTTAACAACGACATTTACTCTCTTGGTAGCATCATCCTCTTCGTATGCTGTCTTTGGTTATTACTTGACTTTTTTCCTGAACTCCTGAACTGGAATTGCAGATCTATTCCGGGGAAAATCCTTGGCCAAACAGAAGGGAGGCTGAGGATAAATTGAGGGAATTCCAGAATCCGCCACGTCCAGTGTGGCCTGCCAATGTTCCAGACGATGTTTGGAACTTGATTGAGCGATGTTGGTCTCCACGACTACCAAGAAATCGGCCATCAGCCTATGAAATATTGTCGTTCTTCATGGACGAACCACAGCAGTTGTTGCGACCAGAGTATGTTGCTGTCATGATTTCTCGCTAACCCGCTAACCCCTGACTCTTGCTCAAAGTCTTGCGTCTAATATTAACGTCGTGCTATTCGGTGCTCCAGGGTGCGGGAAAAGTTCGATCATCAATCTTCTTGCCGAGGAGCCAATTGCACAAGTGTCTACAAATGTGGGATCCTGCACCGAGCAACCCCATTGCTACCAGATATCCATTGGTGGAAGACAATTCCGGTTTTGGGACACGATGGGATTCCACCTGGACCGCAAGCCAGACACCGATCCTCTTTTGCCTTGTGAACAAGCATATACCGTCTTGCAAAACCTTCCTGATGGCATTAACCTCATTCTTCTCTGTGCACGCAAGGACGAAATCTTCGCTTCGCTTGGTAGTCTCTATCGGTTGATCAACGATTTCTTCTATGATGGTCGTGCCGCAATAGCTTTCATCGTGACCCACTCTGACATACCCGATGAACGGTGGTGGGAACGCAATCAAGATACCATCACTCAAAGAACTGGTATCTCGGTCCAATCCATTCCACATGCATGTGTCACCACGGTTCAGACTGGTCGTGATCAGTCCAAACAAGTGCTGAAAGAACTCTTGGAAACTTATGCCACTGCTAGTGCCCCGATTCTCCCCCGTCTTGATCTTTCGTCACACGTGACAGCTTCTTGCAACCTCGCTACCCACCTCGGATTGAGCCTTCCCGAGGCTACAGCATTAGTGGAAAGGTTCAGCAGACTACAATATGTACACCAGGAAGATTCTAGGAAACCTAGTCCACGGGCGTCCAAAACCAACAGTGAGGGTGGTGATGCTGATCTCCTAGAGGTATTTGTTTGTTTTTTCCTCCTGAAGTGGGTTCTCACAACTGCATAGGTCGAAGTGCCATCGAGTGTGCCAACTGCAGAGTTCAACTACAATGAGGTTGGTGATCACTATATTCTCCTCCTGCTTCTGTTATGACATTGCTGTAGTCACTGTCATCAGTATCCTCTACCAATCCCTGCAAGGATGAGCCACCACTGCAAGTTGATGCATCTCGTGCCACATCACAATCATCAGAGGCCCTACCTACAACCTCCCTTCCAGAGGAAAATTCCAATATAGCCACACCACCTCAGGATATTCCGACACTCAAAAGGTGGGTACTGACAAGGATCAGGAAGGTTAACAAAGAACAGGTATTGCATGAACCCGATCAAGTTCCCAGAGAATCACCTCTGTCTGCCAATCATCAATCTTGTTCCCAGTCACCACCAAGAGTGGAAGCCACAAATGAAGGTCCTTCGTGGATGGCTGCTGCTAGACCTAAGTGAGTGGGTGCTTCCTTGATAGACGGTCGGATGTGGTGTGTTAAATATATCATCTTAGCGAGTGGTTGCAACATCTTTCAGAGTGCCACAGGATAAGGTCTCTCGTTCCTCGACTTTGTATGCAGGGACTCATCAGATTTTGCAGTGTAAATCGCCTACCAAGCCCACCCAGTCAAACAAAGGTGCTTCTCATAGTAGACAAGGTGCTACAGATCCGGCGGAGACAGGCCCAGTGTGTCTTTTTCAGGTGGTGGCAGACGACGTCACAATGGCTCA
Organism: Butyriboletus appendiculatus; assembly: GCA_038093555.1. NCBI lineage: Eukaryota > Fungi > Basidiomycota > Agaricomycetes > Boletales > Boletaceae > Butyriboletus > Butyriboletus appendiculatus. Next base: position 15,958 of record JBBPSL010000071.1, read on the forward strand.
CGTCCTATTAGGTACATCAAGTGAACAATCCGCCTCATCCCTCGGCCGGGAGTATCCATGTAACAGTGCGCGTACTTGTTTGGCTGAGATTGTTAGACTCACATGCATCAGGATCAGCGAGAATCAGGTTATAGTATCGTTTCCATCAGGTTACGGTTACCCTCATGGGTGTTGTGTCGTGGGTCAGTTGCCGAAGATGGAACTCATGGATGAATGACTGGCGCGAAAATTGTCTCGTCTCATCGAATCGGTTCTGTTCGGGTCGTCATTGCACGGACGATCGGGCCATTACAAGGATTTATGAGTGTCCGGGTAAATTCGGCAGGTATAACACTACTTGTCGTACCCGACGGAACTGGTGATCGTAATATTCTACATTGTAGATCAAACTTTGTCAGGGACACTCGCAGAATACTACTGCTCCACCTTGGTGAAAATGTCTGCTACGATGTAAATCTCACAAAACAAGGCTAGCAAGGCATTATCAGCAGATATGATCGGTACCGACACCACATTATGACATGCAACTGGCAAACGGATGCATTGTGAAAGGGCTGCTCAGCTTCGTCTGTGCAGTGACTGAAACAAAACTACATTAATTATACCGTCAAACAATGGTAATAACACTGGACAGATGAACAAAACTGGATCAACTGATAGCAAATAAGAATAACGACAATGCAGAGACATCCTTTTTGTTTCATCCATCGTATTGGGTCAGCTTCAAAGTCCATCAGTCTCAAAGAGCAAGAAAGAAGTTTTGGCAGGACTTACGTCTAGTGTGAGCGTCCGCGAACTGTTGACACCCTGGTCCCGGTATATTCCCACCAACGAGTGGCCACGCTCATATAAGGAACCTTTGAGACTGATGACAATGAACTGGAAGGAGTTCGACGCTTGAGAACGAATGTAGTTGGCTATCTTGGCAACGTTTGTGTTGTCTAGGGCTGCATCCACTTCATCTAGGACGAAGAATGGTGCGGGTTGATAGCTGACACGGGATTGAACAAGGACACGTTGAAATATCAGAAATAGAACTCACCTGTGGATCGCAAAAAGCAACGCTAGAGCAGCGACTGTCTTCTCCCCGCCCGACAATTGTTCCATATCTCGGAATCGCTTCATCGGCGGCATGGCATGATACTTGATCCCAGCAGTATAAGGTTCCTATTTGAAGCACAGATCAATATTCCGAACAAATGCCCAAGTCTCCCCAGTATTACCTCGCTGTCCTCCAAACTTAAGTATGCAACACCTCCCATGGGCGCACTCTTGCCCTTCGTAAGGTCCTTGTATACTTCATCGATCCGTTCAGAAATATGGTTGTATGCCTTGTTGAAGAGTTCACATCTACCGCCAACGATCAACACACTTGCAAATCCAGCAATCGACAAAGACTACCCACCTCTGGCGCTTGAGATCATTGAACTGATCTCTCGCTGTTTTGGAACCCTTTCGTGCCTTCTCCGCCTCTCGCTCAGTCTCGACGAGTCTGGCTTCAACATCATCTAGTCTCTCGATCGCTTTCAGGTTCGGTGCCATATGTTCAATGTCTGTGTTTAGTTTGGCGATCGATGCATCGAATTCAGCAAGAATTTCTGGATTGTTGCTCTGAAAGCATTGAATTCATACACCATGATCGGGACACTCGGCGCAAACTTACCTCACGCTCTTCGTCGTCCAATGCAGAAAAGTCAACTTCGATGCCGTAGTCTTGGACCTGTCTAGGTCGCTGGGTGCCGTCCTCGTCCTCATCGACATCCATAGCTACTTCATCACGTAGGTTCTGTAACGACTTCAGCATGTCAATGCCACGATAATTGAGATCTCACCTCTTCCATAGGCACGTTCTTCAAGTTACCTGTTTCAAGTGGTAGTTTGATGTCCTCAAGCCGACATTTACGATACATCGAAGACCGTTCAAGCGCCAGCTTTTCGATTTCGTCGTTCTGGGGTCAATTAAAGATTAATCAGTGAGGAAAGCATGTACGGAAAACCACGAGCCATTGACCCAATCTCCTTCAGCGCCTGATCCAGCACCTTGGCCGCGCGTGCGTGCGTTTTCTTCACCTGTTCTACGACCTTATTCTTTTCTTCCAACGCTTCGTTGAGTGCGTGGAGCCCTTGCCGGAGATTTTCGATTGCTTCTTGGCCAGATGCAATCTCGGCTTGGATCTGGCGTTTCTGCTCCTCTAGCTCGACGACCTTTGCTTTTTCATCTTCTTGAGTTTTCTTGAGCGTCGCCAGTCTGTTCTGAGTGAGCTGCAGCTGCTCTTCCTCGAACTGAATTCTGTAGGCAAACGCAGGGACATTAACAAGATGCCCAAGTCAATAAGAGGTAAGATCTTCACTGGTGTGTCAAGCGCGCAATCTGTTGATCAAATCGATTCCGTGCTTGGCTCTCCTCTTCTGCCACTCTGAGCTGACGTTCTTCGTACTCCCTGATGTGGTTGACGCCGATCTTGGTGCAAAAAGAGGCGAAGACGCCATGCTCGGCTCCGTCAATGGCTGACTGGAGCGTTGATATGCGCGAAGCGAGTGTGGCATACGCAGTTTGAGCCTATGCGGAGGGAGAAGTCGTAAAATTGGAATAAAAGAAAATTGGTTGTTTGCTGACCTTTTTTAGGTCGGGCGCAAGCTTCTTAAGCTCACGCTCGGCATGTTTGAGCTCATCTTTTGTACCATTATGGCGAAGTTTAAAAGCACTCTGAGACCTCGTAAGTCATCGACCCAGAGACAGCACAATGCAAAGCGTAGGTGTACGAACCAAGTCATCCTTTGTTACCGTGATAGCGCTCTCCAACCTCGTTATTTCAGCAATGATACTTTCATCTGCTTTACCACGCGGCTTGGAGCGATTAAGTTCCTGTAGTTGTGCCAGTAGGTTGTCTCGGAGGCGGACAAGGCCTGAGTTATCCTGTATAAATGAGGGACCATTAGGCCAAATAAGCACGAACAGACCTTGTACATCCTTTTCCTCCCACTTCTTTCCAGACCCGTGCGTGCTTCGTCCACCCGTCATCAATCCGCTTTTATGGATGATTGTCCCGTCAAGCGTAACAGCTGACGAATGCGTATGAGGCCAGGGTATTCTCACTCCACCGCAACTTTCTTCCACCTACCTTTAACCTCTTGACCTTTTTCCCAGCATACATACTTAGCTACCTCCATAGTGTCGCATACCAGAGCATTCCCGCACACGTGGTGCATCGCCCGTTCAACAGCAGGTTCGTACTGAATGACATCAACGGCAAGTCGAGCTCCTTTGGCGAAGGAACGGAATTTGTCATTAACTGGCTTCACGGCGATCGTGTCAAGGGGCAAAAAGGTTGCTTGCCCGGCTCGCTGGGTACGCAGGTACTTAAAAACGGGATAAGTTGAGACAGTAGAAATGCATGGGCACATGGGACCAACCTCAATGCATTCGATCGCTGTTTTCTCCTCGTCAACGACTACCGCATCGATGTTCCTACCCAGAATTACGGAAACGGCGGTTTCATATTTTCGTTGCGTGGGCTTGCACAAATCTACCACTCGTCCTCTGACTCCTATATTTATGGAGAAAAAATATGTGTTGGGGATGACTCCAAGCTTGCATTCGTAAGCAAAACCGTACCTGGGAAGACGCGCTGTAGGTTCGCAAGAGTCTCCTTGAGCTTCGCTTCCCGTTCTGTCTCATTCCTATCAATACCTGCTTGGAGGAGACGCTGATAGACGTCCGTAAGCTTTTCGTTTGCTTCTGTTTCAAGGCGGCTGAAGAAGAGTGTCAAGTCTCTGTGCTAGGGGGAAACGAATGAGTGGTCATGCAGTACTTACGCTATGCGGGTCCGTTCGCTCTGATGATTGTCATGTTCTTGCTTAACACGGGCCAAGTCAGCTTGCAAAGTTGCCAGTTTTTGCTCGAGCTAATAATTTCCTTCAGACAACTTAATACCTGTGCCGATCGCGTTACCTCTGTCTTTTTCTCCCCTTGAACATTTGCATCTTCGGTCAGTTTGTTCTTTTTGGTTTCCATCTCCTCTATTTGAGCTCTCAGCTGGCCGAGCGTACGCGACGCAGTCTTTTCCTCTCTTCCGAGCGTCTCGAGTGATTGGCGTTCGGACACTGCCAATATACTTGCCTGTGCTTTTCTGATTTGATTCAGAAAAGTGAGTAATGTACTCTTTTCACAGAGATGGGATGGCCTCACAGAGCGCGGTACTCGGCAAGACTCTCTTCACTCAAAGCTGTATTATCTTGTGATGCCCGGCGGTATGCCTCTGAAGATATGACACGCGATAATAAATGAGCCCACCATCGCAAGAAACAATTCGACAAACCTGTAGCTTCATCCGCGGCTCTACGCGCAGTTTGGAGGTCACGGCGAAGGGTATTCAGCTTAGCTTGTTGGCGCTCCCCATCCTTTTCAACTTGTTCACGCGTGGCTTGGGCATTCTGTGTCTTTCTAGTGGAATGCTTGATTTTCTCGTCGGTTGCGACCAAGTCAGGTTCCTAAACAAGCGTCAGAAAACAAATAACTTGAATTTAAAGTGAAAGTCTGCCGACTTTGGACTCGACTGTCTTTTCCGCCTTCTTCACTTTCTTCTCTTCCCTAACGACAGCGGTGCGAACTCTAGCTTGATCAGCACGAGCATCTTCCAGTGCCTTGTCATGTTGTTGCTGCTCTGCACGTAAACCTGCAAGGTTCCGTGACTTCTTCTGAATGTCTCTGGCGTTTGCTTCCAGAGCTTCTTCGATGTGGAACAATTTGTATAGGATTCGCCGCAAGATGAGGTCATCCTAGAAGGCGCATATAAGCGACAGTTGCGACAGTTATCGCAAAGATACCAACTTTTTCTTGACAGAGACCATCAAAACGCTCTGCTTTGCCCTTTTGTTCTTTATACTGTCGTATTTCACCAGCAATACCCCTCCTCTTTGTAAAATTGAACGTAGCGTTCTCGGTAGCTCGCTCCTGTGCTTCTTTTGCCTTCTCGTAATCTGGCGCCAGCTCGAGAGAACCGGATATTTGTTCGATGAGACGGGTAAGTTCTCGGGGAGATTGGGAAGCGACGGCCTCCACGTCTCCTTGAAAGACGAGGAAGTTCTTTGCTTTGACAAGGATGTTGTGGGAGACGAGAGCGGCATTGTAGACAGCATACGTGACAACCCTATCGTTGAGACGATACTCGGATGCACCAGTAGTAGAGATGCTATGAGATAATGAGATCCATGGGCCGAGGCAAGAGTAGCGTGGAAGACGCACGTGCGCTGGAAGAGCCATTCTTTCTTATTTTCGTCCTCGTATACGGCAAGGACCCAAGCTTTCTTTGCGGTGCCCTCGCCTTGGCCCTCTTCCTCGTCGCTGTCGTCTTGCGCGTCGTCTTGATCTTGAATATCCTCCGAGCCGTCCATAGCACCCCGCGCGAGGCGTCGACCACGATAAACCAAGTCTTTCAGCTGGCTACTTCGAAGTTGGGCACTCTTCACACCGAGCACGAAGGAAATGGCATCCATGAGATTTGACTTTCCAGCGCCATTTGGGCCGATGACGGAGGTAAAGTTCTTGAATGGGCCGATGATTTGGTGACCGCTGTCAAGACATGTCGCTCTGTACGAACGGTGAGCAACACGGAGACTCACCGATACGATTTGAAGTTGGATAGCTCGATGCGAACGAGCGGCATCGTCTCAAATCTCGTCCTGATTAGGGGGGGAGCGAAACGACCCACCAACAAGGACGCGTCCAGAAACACGTACGTCACGGATGGTCACAGTCACATGTGGTCCTCTCCGGCGAACGGCCCGGTTGATCCAAAGTCCCTGACTGCGACGCTGAGAATGGTCTTGACGCGTGCCAAAGTCATAAACAATTGGCGGTCTATGGGCTATCTATTAAAGAAACCCCAATGTATGGCATCCCTATCTCACTTTTCTTTGGCGACCCAAAACGTATTTTCATTTGCTGAATACGAATTCAAAATGATTGGAATGGAACTGTAACGCTCAAAAGAATGACTAGAATTCTAGGTATAGCGCATCACGAGATACACATAACAGATTTACCCCTCCGGAACGCACACTCCAAGTTTCAGTTGCAGGAAGATCATATATCAAATTGACTCGGGTGGGTTATACGGTACTCAGAGCGCACGAGCGAGCTTGGCGTGTTCCTCGTGATCGTTGAGGGACAGGAAGTCACTGCTAGGCTTCATGGCGTACTGTGGGGCATCGGACAGTGAATGTGTCTGACGGTGCGTGTCTACCTGCCGGTTAAACATTGAAGTGACCATGGGATTGCGAAGACCACTTACTTACTTCCACATGAATGGCCGTAGGCTCTCTCGTTGATCTAGCGCGTGAGTGGGGTGGATTCCCGAACACCACTCCTCCTGACCTGTCATCAGAATGACTGAGTGATTGAAATGAGTGGCTGGTAATTGGGTACAAAAAAAGGCTTACTAGACCTCAGGGATAGCTAGGTTGAAGTTATAGAGCCGACGGACCACGCGCGAAGCCACGATCTACGGCAGCAGATAAGAAATTTGATGCATCTAATGATGGTGATGTGCGAACGTACTGTCGAGGCCATGGCTGCAGGAACATTGAATATGACACCCATAACGGCATTTAGGTCGATGATCATGAATATCGTGGCCAACAAGTTTGCCAAGAAACTGCCCGTATATAAGTACCAAACAAGGCAGTGAAGACGCGGAGAACGCACGCGAGGATGAAGTAAACCAGTCCATCGGAGAATACCATGCGGACCAGCTTACTATGGATTCCGGAAGTGCCAGAGATCCGTCGACTCCACGCTAATTTGTACGCAGTCAGGCAAAGAACGATAAGATCGAAACTCATGGAATATATAAAGGTAGCAGCGAGGATGGTCGTATTACTCTTGATGATCGTACAGCCAACACCTTGGACCCAGATCACCTTAAGTAGCACACCTCGAACTGATATCAGCATGCGTTGGATTACTGAAAATGTTCGCATACCTTGCAAAATAAGGGACCAGTGCCCGAGGATAAGCAGGACTATGACTCCAACTATCCATTTGTTTTGAGACCAAATTGCTATACTGTGGTGATCGCAGTGAGTGGCATATAGCACGAGTGATAGCAAAAACTTGCGTGCGAATTGAAAGATTGATACTAGCCAGGCCGACTGCGGAATCACCGGCAAGCTTGACGGAAATTAGTTATTTACGCTGCTCTGCTGCCAGATTGACGACAACGAACCTGGTTGAACACATACAGAGCTTGGCAATTAACCATTCTGACTTCCCTTTGAGTACAATCAGCAGGAATAAGCGACTCGGACTAACTTCGGCGTGTCAAGAGAAATCAATCTGTGATGCGGGTTAACTGTGCTCAAGACTAGAAACAGGTGCCCTTACATTCCGATCATTGCGAATAACAACAGATATCGCCCAGCGAAATAAAAGATCTACAATAGGCCATCATAATTTGCACCTTTTCATCATTGCACACGTTAGATTTACGAGGGGCCAACGAAATTTTCTTTTGCCAGAAATAACGGCCCAGTCGAAATCGAGAGTGAGCATGATCTCCCACCTGGCAGCAAAGGTATTCTCAACTTGAAGTCTGAGATGCTCGGCAGTCGGGGCTTACCCGTAGAGACCCAGCAACGCATGCATCAGTCTGTCGAAGACCACTGCAAAATGGTTCCTAGTTGACAGATGTATCAAGTTGATACACCTACCAACTCACCTAAGTCCCTCGAAAGTTCCGAAAGCGACTGCCAGTTGGTCATTTGGATAGGATAGAATTCGTAGAGGTGAACGAGTGGCCAAGCCGCGATGGGCGCTTAAAGGAACGAAGGGAAAGGGCAGGATGAGGAAATCCATTAAGAGTCCCGCGTTAAAAGCTCTCCGTCGACTTACCCCATAAGTGCTCCTTGATATGCTTCTGTGTCCGTCCAGTGAATAACACACGGTATTCGATTCAAGGAAGCCGAATGGGCGGTGATAATGCAAAACGTCCCCGGCGGGTTGCCTAACGGCACCAAGACGGTTGCTCGGAGGTGAAACTGAAAACCTACGTTCGATCGTCGAAGGGTAGTTCATAGCCATGCTGACACTTCACTCACCTACAACTCCGCACTGAAACCAAGGATCACACATCTAACACCGCAAAACTTCTAAAGCGGCTTCCAGTGTCCGAATGCATAGTAGTACCCAAGCGTGCTTTCTTTGAAAGAAACGGACATGATCACTACACGGCGCTACTGCAACATGACGCTTGGTAGTCCGAAGGCGTCGCGATCACACTTCGACCTTCTTTGCTGGCTTACCTTCTGACGACCAACGTAATCTCCGTTGGTCCATGGCTTGAGTTTCGACGCGTCCAATTGGAGACTCCTGCCTCGTTCTCTCGACTCCCCGAAGGACAGGGTCTAGCCAAGATCCAGTTCTCAGTAAAGAAATCAAAATCACCTTACTGGGCAAGGTCTCTCTAAGATACTACGTTCATCATTCGAATGGTTGATTTCCGTGGCAAATGCCCATTGAAATATTGACATGTGTAGGGCTTTGGAAGCTTGTGGATCGTTGCGCCACTCTTAACTGATGGTATGGTAGGGTTCAGCGGGCCAGAATGACGGAAAGGATAAGCAAGAGAGCCGCCGCTCGACTGTTGAAACGTTGACACTTGGAGTGACGAGTCGACCCCAAATATTTGAAACGTCCCGCCGAGCTTAGCCAGTAAAAAAAAACACAGCCCCCAGATCATACCGAACGAACTCAACCGAGAACCTGGTATAAGGGCCGCGATTATGCTATCCAGGGCCAATATTGTAGCCCGCCTGATATGCTGTCCCACTACGCGATAGCTTCTTGACAGGCAGGTTTCGATTTGCTATCAACCGTCGACTCGTGAAGCGGGTTCTAAATAAAGTGAATGAACTGCCCTGCGATGTCACTAATTTGGTCTGCGCCTTCAAGTTGGGTAATCTGAGAAAAATTCCAGGTCAGGAAAACGCCGTGAAGTGCCTATCAACGGGTATGTAGATATGCCAAGCGCAGCGTTCCTGAGTTAAAACTAGAAATACCTACTTACAAGGAATTGGACGGGATAGCAAGAAACCAGGATACGAGTTTCGCGAGGTGTCAAAAAAGAACTCTTTGTGGATGCTTCAGAGGATTGATCCAGCATGCAGACCCGTTACCGGAGGTCATGATAAGACTTGATTTGCCAACAGCTGCGGGAGCCCAGCCAACGGTATTTCATCTCGCTCCTGTTCCTTTCCCGCTCCAATGGACCCTGGCGAACCTGCCCATATCACAGGGTCACCAGCCCATACCATCAAAAAAGGGGGCCAGAAAGCTGGAGGTTCCGCCGTTGCCTCAGGGTGCACACCTCAAAATTTGGGGGCAGCCTGAATCGTTCATACCTGGTAACGGGGTCGCGCGCCACAAAATAATTTCTTTCTGCGTCCGTGAGCTCAGATAGGCTACACGTTCGACTTGTGAACTTGGTCGGTCAGAACGTCACGAAATGTTAACGATTGCAAACATGTGGTTGAATGCAGGTACCGCCGAAATTGGTGCTTGAGCTTGCGGTCGCGGCGATTGTGTTTCGTGAAATGGGCGCTCTGGCTCGACCTCAATTGTTGGAGTATCTATAAATACATGAAACCTCCCATGTGGATCAAATAAAAAGTGAGATGAAGTTGAAGGAACAACGTGCATTTACTTGTAAAGTTCATCACGATGATCGATTCCAACTGAGGCAAAGAGCAGGTAATGTCTGTCACCTAAAATTTCAGAACCGAATATTGATGAGTCGAGATGATATGAGGTTGTTAGCCGACAGTGCCCGACTCACGACAACTCCGGTGCGGAGGCAAACAGTGGTCAGGCCAAAATTTTGGTCTTGTGGGTCAGAGTTGCCAAATGGATTGCTGTGTCGTGCCAATGTTAAGTTTCGCGTGATGCCGAATGGTCCGTGGAAACATAACTATCCGGCCATAGATCATTAATATTTCCCATCCAGCCCCAGGGAGGAACTTCAAAGCTCAGCTATATCAGATTAGGCCACACAACTCATGCAAACGCGACGCGACCCTTTAATCCGCCCCATCGGCCTTGCCGAGAAATTCGGCACCTGCAACTCGCAGAAGCAACCTTGAATGACTTCTTTTGCTAGCCGCCCCAATCGCAGCTCTCAAACTTGCCAAAGCTTGAATGACAGTGGTGGTGCGGCAAGCTGCACGCTCAACTGCTTCGATCTGACGAGATTTGAATCTGTAATGACGGCGAAGACTGGCACAGTTGAACTGACATGCACAACAGAGGCTGCAGCAAGGAATCTAGTCGGGGACCTGCCTGCTGCATCAAAGAAGCAATTTGGTAATGACTACGTGGGGCAATCGCCTTTCTACTCCATTCAAAATTCCAAACAGAAGCGGGCACGAAGTAAAAATGATTGACAAGCTTAAGGGGCTGCCGGCCACTTAAACGCCATCGCCGATGTAACGGCCATACCCCAACGCCCTTTAAGAGCGTCTCTCCAAGTGTCCATCCTATCAGCCCCTCTCCCTCCCTGCCGTCAGCATCCCCCCCTGATCAACACATCCTCTAATGGTCGACTGGCAGTCTCCAACCGAGCTAGCGGCCGACGCAGGTGGGTTAGGATACCCACTGGGATCCCTCGTACTGACCAAGGTCATTGCTAGTCGCCTTCAATAATTTTATGCATGCCCTCTTGGGCATCTACATGCAAGTCATGCTTCAGACTTCCGCATTCACGCACCCTTTGCTCATTTTATCCTTAGATGGGAGTTCATCACCTCACTGGACTTCGATTGGCAGTTCCTCTCTGGAAAGAAACAGTTCAGATGGCCACTGGTAGGAGTGTCCGTCTATCACTGATAGTTGCTCTGATAAGAAGTCCACTCAAGATATTTTATTTTGCGGGTCGTTACTGTCTATTATTTGCCCTTATTGGAATGTGAGCCTGATTTTTCTTCAATCTGCGTGGTGCCGATCCTAAAGCTCCCCGTAGTGCCGTTGCCCTCAATGTCAGGACAGAAATTGATTGCCAAGGTCTGTATACGTTCAATCAAGTATTTGGCATGGCCGCCGTTGGGCTGGCGAGTATCAATCTCTCGATCAGAACGTAAGTCGATCAACTGGGATCAATGTATATCGTTTCTTACCCTTCTCAGAATGGCTGTGTGGTCACAAAATAAGTATATCGTGGCTTTCCTGATCCTAGTCATTCTTGGCCACTGGTCGCTGCTGTTACATGGTGAGCAGTTTGACAGTGCATCGGGCATTCACATATTCATATTCACCCTCTAGGAACTCTGCTCAAAGCTGCTTGGGTTCAAGGCGCTTGTGTCATCACAAACACCAACAGCCAAATCCTTGCTATTTGCTTTATATATTCCATGGTCTTCGACTTCATCGTCTTGTGCCTGACTGGCTGGAAGCTTGCATTCCCCACTAGTGGCCGGTCTAAACTCATCAACCTTATATTCGGTGACGGGTTGATCTACTTTCTCATCGCGTAAGCCCGCATACATGCACCTGCACAAGTTGGTTTTAGGTAGAGCTAACAAATCTGTGTCTGTAGATTCTTGGCGAACCTCCTTGCCACGGTGAGTACAATCATGTTTTAGTATGTCACTCCCCTGGCTGACTGTTGGCCTCAATTCTAGATTTTCATGCTCCTTAACTTGAATGCGGTCATGTCCATCATCGCAAATGTTCCCGCTGCAATTGCATCTACGGTAACTAGACCGATCGAGCCCTCTTGTTCTATTTAAGCTGACTTTCTGAACCAGATCGTGGCTTGTCGAGTGGTTCGGAGATTAACAAACTTTACGTTCCAGAGCACAGAGGGCTTCGTGTCCGTATATTCGAATGTCCGCTTTTCGCTCTCCTCACACGTCTGCTATATAGTTCCACTGCTCAATCGACGATTGCCTTCCGCACACTTCCAAATTCAGCGTCTCCCCACCACATCTCTGTGAAAAAAGGAGATAGCGTTCACATACAGGTTTGTCCTCCAGTTACAGTGGGTGTCCTCGTTGATCAATATGATGGGTTCCATTAGATGAACAGTCTTGTAAATCGCCCGGATACGGAGTATGATGCTGCGGGAGGGACTATCCAAGGCGACGAATTTGACCCTGAAGCACAGGCTATCAATGACGAATTCAAAAAGCCCCCGTATTAGACTCCCATCGCATTCACCACCGAGCCAGCTCGCTCGCTATGACCTCGCCCATCAGCAGAATTTCTGGCATCACTCTTATTTTAGAGTTCATTCGCTTTCCGATGTCCATACTGTGCCTTCTTTGTCTGGATTATGTTATGGCCTCGGGACGACCGAGACTTTTCTCGGACTCCTTCCCATTTGAACCCACACCTATGCTAGCCAACTCTGCGGTATATCCTCTTGGTACCCTTGGTGCAAACACAGAATTTGACAAACTGTACCATAACTTGAGCACTGTAACATATGTTTTACGGTAAATAGGTCCCGTGGTGGTAGCCCATCGCGCCGAAGACGATATTCTGGACTTCGCACTCGTGAGCCCAGGCTCGGGCGTAGCCGGTCGGCACTAGCTTACTGACAACGACTTCACTTCGACTGAGTTACTATGAGCACTCAACTTAACCTAACCATTTGCCATCCTCGTCTCTCCTCTGGGCAGAGTACCAACACAGCAATCTTGGCCAAGTCACTCGTTCCCTCTGTTCTGCCTGCTAACCATGTGCTAATCAAGGTTGACCGATTCGGATATTCCGCCAACAACCTCACCTATCAAGCTCTCGGCGAGGTTCCCCAACTCCGGTATGTTTTTTTTTTTCGTTCCGGAGTGATACACTGTAATGGAGGTGCATTTCCTTAGATATTTTGATTTCCACGAGGCGCCAGAAGCTTCAGAATCAGGTGTATCGCCAAGTACTCACGGCGTGACCCCAGTGTGGGGATTCGGAACCGTCGTCGCTTCAACGCATCTAGCGATTCACTTTGGTGAACGAGTTTATGGTTACTTTGCACCGACACGTTTCATCGTCTTCCCGGTTTCACCGTCGGATGTCAATCGGTATGCCTTCGCTGTTTCTCGCCCCCACTTTCCCGAAGGTATTGTCTTGCCCTACACGATTTTCGTGTTGTTCCTTACTGTTTTTAGACAGAAGGCCCTACAATCAAATTACCAGATGCTCTACGGATCCCCTGTACAATCCGTCACCCAGTGTAGAGGATCTCACTATGCTGTACCGCCCCTTGTTCTGGACTTCCTTCTGGTGCGAGGACTGGATCAATACCTCACAATATCGTGGAGGAGCTTCACGAATCCTCATTTCCTCTGCGTCAGCTAAAACAGCCTTCTGTCTGGCATACCTCATCTGCAAGCGGGGGGCCACTTCGGGCAACAGCAGTCCCGTGAGACAGGTGATTGGTCTGACGTCCAGACAAAATTCCGAGTTCACAAAAAATCTCGGTCTCTATGACCATGTTTTGGAGTACGATGGATTCGAAGGCGCGACTGTGATGAACGAACCATCGCAAAAGTGGATTTACATCGACGTTGCGGGTAACAAGAGCCTGAACTCCAAAGTATTCAATCATTTCTCTGATGCCAAGCTGGAGCTCGTTGGTTCTGTTGCACTCGGTCTCACCCACCTGTCGCCTTCATCGAAGAGTGACTCAGTGGCAGAGCGGACCACAAATACACACAGTGCCCCGTCAACCCTCGAACGGTTCTTCATGCCCAAGTGGTTCGCGAGACGGAGGAAGGAGCTCTCTGTTGAAGAGATCACGCGATTGCAAAAGTACGCGTGGTCTGGGTTCATGCAGGATTGCAGAAAGTGGGGGATTACGATTCGCAGGGTATATGGAGCGCAGAACGTGAAGCAGGCGTATGAAGAGGTGGTCAGATCTGGTATTCCTCCTGATCGGGGTCTCATTTGGAGTATGTGGGAAGAAGAGACGATAAACGCACGTTTGTAGGGGATGTTTAGGAGTGAATAAATCAACACCGCGTGTGCATGAGTTGCGAGCTGCAGCATCAAGCTGTACTGGCGGTGATGAGAAGACTACGGCCTACCAAGTTTGCGCGGCGCTGAACCCCGATTTGGCAAATATGTCGACATGCCGCGCGTCAGGGATGCGACGTTTCGTCCGTAACGAATGAGCAGGGTCTGCTCTTACCACCGTATGCCCCTTCACCACATACCACAACCTCCCCATAGCGCTGGGGAGCCATACAGAGGTAGGTCGCCATACCTCATCAATTCTCCAGTGCTTAGCTACTGTTGCAGGTCTACGCGCCCGTATCGACCCCAATCAGGTTCCGTCTCCAATAGACTCCATCGAAACAGACAAGGAGACATGGGAGAAACAGATGTATATGACTTTACCGGGGAACAATCCACCACTTTCCACGACAGACTTTGTTGCCTTTGACCAAGGTGAGTATCAATCAAGTACTTCGTGGATCGGGAGTTGGTCATGAACATCGAGGCACTCGGTCTTTTCTTTGTCTTGCATCTCCAAGCCTGCAACGTACCCTAGCGTTATCATAACTGACGCGTTCGTGGTACAGGCAACTCCAATCCCAAGCATATACGTGTCACGACCTGGAACTTACCCAACTCAGCCCACCTCACCCGAGAATGTGACATACCCCTCGCTGTAGTGGTGCAACCGTTTGCAGACCTCGACACTCGAGAAGAGCCTGTTCCTCTCGTTGACTACGAGCCGAGTGGTCCTGCAAGATGTGCGGAGTGCAGGGGATATATCAATCCCTGGTGTACGTGGGTCGCAGGTGGTAGCAGATGGAAATGTAATTTGTGCTCCCATGAAACAGAAGGTTCGCTATACCTCTATTTGCTCCTTGTTTCAAGAGCTAGACAGCCGCTTAGTTTCACAGGAATATTTCAGCAACCTAGATGCCAATTTCATGCGCTTGGACCACGCTAATCGCCCCGAGTTGAACAAGGGTACTGTTGATTTCGTTGTCGAATCTGATGTGTATTGGGCACCACCTCCTCTACCAAAGTTGGCGCCCACCTACTTCACCCCCGAACCACCATCACCGACACCCCGAAAACCAGTCCCGTTACATTATCTGTTCGCCTTGGACGTTTCTCTCAATGCCGTGGATTCCGGTTTTCTTCAGTCTGTTTGCACTATTCTCCTGGACGTCCTGTATGGGGGTACTGCTACTGACGGATCAACGTTCGAACCCTGCTTTCCACAGGGATGCAGAGTTGGGATTCTTACCTTTGACCAAGCACTTCACTTTTACAACCTGTCTGTGAGGGTAGCCAGAATGATTCACCGAATTCCGCTTAACTGTTTACTAGGCAGATCTCCCTCAAGCACATCAGCTCGTAATGGCGGATTTGGAAGAGATCTTCCTCCCTTTGCGTGATGGGCTATTCGTTGACCCATGGGAGTCAAGGTGTGTTTAAGATCGGGATGCCCTCGCCTTCTGTCTGACGTATCGCGGTAGGACAGTGGTCGAGAACCTGATAGGTTCCCTAGTGGAACGCAATGGCCAGACTGTCATTAGAGAATCGTGTCTCGGCGGAGCTCTTGTAGCTGGGCTCGCATCTTTGGTGTGCAGTACAGAATCTCATGTCACGAGAGTGCCGTTATAACACTCCCACAGGCTGGTCGGGGGGGACATATCGTCATGTTCCAGTGCACCATGCCCACGATTGGCCCTGGTACTTTGGAACCCCTGACAGACGAGAGCCAGATTTACGGTACAGATAAAGAACGCACGCTCTTTATTCCTCGTGTACAGGCATGGCGTGACATCGCCGAGGAATGCTCCGACGAAGGCATTGGCGTGAGTATGTTTTTGGGGATGAGTAGAGCTATTGACCTCGGCTCGATTGGTATGGTAGTTTCAACCTTCCGTTGAAGGAATCTGACGGGTATACACAGGCATCGTACCTTCTCTTACTGGTGGAGAACTGTTCTTTCATCCTCGATATAACCCTGCACGTGACCAAATTGTACTGGCCTCTCAGCTCCGGAGGTTGGTGACGCGAACCACCGCATTCAGCTGTGTGATGCGCATTCGTTGTTCTCATGGTAATGTTCCGTGTCTTCGACTTACTTCGCACTTCCATCCCGTTTTTCCAAGGGCTGCGGGTATCAAAATACTATGGGAATTTTCAAGAACGCTCGCTTACGGACTTGGCATTTGGTGTTCTTGATTCTGACAAGGCCGTGTCCGCACTAATCGAACATTCTCGAACGCTGGATGAGCGTCAATACGCATACTTGCAGTGCGCGGTCTTGTATACGTCCATTGATGGCCAGCGAAGAGTGCGGACATGCAATCTTGCACTCCAAGTGGTATCACTGGCTGGCAACGTATTCCGCTATGCCGACATGGATGCTGCGGTGTGCCATCTTGCTCGAGACGGTGAGTCATTGTTACCAGTCCTGATGAAGCTCGTTGACTTCACTTGTGTACAGCAATGGCGAGCTTATCTATAAGACGAATGGCTCAAATTAGAGAAGATCTGACAGATAAATGTTCGTCAATTCTACTTGGATACAGGCGGAACTGTGCAGCAGCTACAGCACCATCACAAGTGAGCGAGTCATGTCTTGATTCCTGCGCGCTTCTGAGACAGTCGTAGTTGATAATACCGGAAGCTTTCCGAGCGCTCCCACTCTACATTCTAGCAATAACTAAGTCCAAACCCCTAAAAGGCTTGTCTTTGTGGCTGTTGAGTGGATTTCGGTTCATAATTGCGTGTAGGACGTAATGTTTCCGCGGACGTTCGAAATTACTATGCTCAGAAGATCCTTTCGATGGGTGTCCGTAACACGATGCAGCACCTCTATCCCCGCCTTCTAGCTCTTCACGACTTGCACGAAAATGCAGCGCTTCCCGACGCCACGACTGGCCAGGTGCATTTGCCGTCGCTTATGCGGGACAGTCACATGTTCATGGAGAGTCATGGCGTCTATCTCATAGGTATCTTGGAGAAGCTATCTGTGATTGGTAATTTCACCGACTCATAATTAATTGATAGACAACGAGGAATTTATGATCTTCTGGGTGGGTACAAGTGTCTCGCCGCGGATACTGCTGGACCTTTTCGGCGTTGATGATATAGTCGCCTTGGATCCGAGCAATCTGGTCAGTTTTGTAATGACATAACGAACGATTACTCTCAATGCTATTTATGCAGACGGAGCTCCCTATTCTGGACACCCGGCTGTCCCAACAGGTTCAGTATATCCTCGGCCACCGCTATGGGCAACGTGGACGCGTTCCAAAAATGCTTGTAGTCCGTCAGAATATGGACGGGATGGAAATAGAGTTCAGCGATATGCTAGTCGAGGACCAGAATAACGCTGCGATGTCATATCTTGACTGTAGGTCGCCTTATTACACAGTCTGCCGGCCCATCCTCAAGTCGACTGATCCGATTGCCGCAGATCTCTGCCTCGTTCACAAACAAATCAATGTTGCGGTGCGTAATGTCTCTACTCTGGCATCAGGTTGTATGTCTAATCTGACAATTCTAGCTTACGAACGGTGGTTCGCTTCCTTCGACCACCAGCCTCCGAGGATCACCTTGGTAGATCGGACCTTTGTCATCTCATTAGACCCGACCTTTCGCCAAATGCTCTTCTTGTCATAGCCGACGTACTCGTGGCACGGTTTGCAGAAACATCTGGAATGCATTTTACATCATTCGTTGCTCAGCGCATGGGTGTCCTTTCAAAGATGCGCTGTGTTCAGGTAGCTCCGCCAGACGGGCTTATCCCAGTTGGAAGTGTGGACTGTGTGTACTAATGGCGGACGTCCGTTAATGAGGAGCAGGTACCCGCTGGCGGGCTCCCAGGGATATTTCACCAATGCGGTCGTAGGATAGTGCCGGGGCTGAGATTGTGGAGCGCACATTAAGCGGCCGCGTGATGCCTGCAACGTTCTCCAGTATTGGTGAGGGTCTCAGCATGTTCCTGCGGGATCGACACCCAGGCCGACGCTCGCTCCCGAGTTCAGTAAAGCCAAAACCCTGAACAGCTAACTCGATGCCTTGCCCGAACTCGCGGTGCGCGATTTCCAGAATAAAATAAAATAAAGAAAAAAAATGCAGCGTTTTCACGATGGCCTAGATTATTCCCCTACAAGGTTTTATGAATCTGGGAGCACGCTGTTCTCGTTAACGGTACATTGTCAGCCAAAGAATTGGCATGCGGTTTTCATCTCCCTACCACGCTAGCGGCATACGGTCGAGAGGTCAAACCAACCTGGCATCATCTCACGCTCATCATCAATCTTTGAAGCTGGGATTTCCGGCAGAGCGCGCGCGAGCTGTCATTCAAACTGTATGACGACGTTCTTGCGACAAAGTTACCGCAGATGGATCAAAAACATCCAAGTCATCGAAAAGCCTCGGTTAAGTACATGTACACGTTGAAACTCAGGGGATGGGAAGAACTCGAAGTAGACCCACGATCGCTATCTTTAGATTGAAGGAGGAATAAATAATGGGTGAGCACCTCGGCCATTCCCAGCGGTCCCCTATCGAAAACGTGGGTCGAGTTAGCTGCCATACGTCTTCACATGAATTGTCATGGCGAGGGACAAAAAAAAGTGACAAAGACGGAAGCCGTGGTATGTTCGGGGGATCCATCCCATCCTTCTATTCTGACACCTGGGAAAGGCGTTGTTCATGATAGAAAAAGGAGTGCATTGTCAGCCCAAGGATTGAGTACGTATGTGAGATTCAAGCTCACAACGTGTAGTGAAGATGTATAGGGATACTTCTTGGGGAACCCCTGTCAGCCCGACCTTGCAGCTGCTATGCAATACACGACGGCCACTGGTACTATGTTGATGTGGTTCCACAACCACGTCCACGAGCTTGTCTTGCCCAAAGCCGCATATGCCCACACCAGTGCTGATCGATACCGATGAGGGTTTGGGGGTGCGTGCACCAGCGGTGCACGACTGCCAATTTGGGTGCGCAGTCGGAGCACGACAGATGCCTATCCAGCGTACCCGACGGATAATTGCCCAACGCAGATCAGGGTCGCGACATCCGGGGTAGCTGAGAGCCTGGATTAACGGAACAACGGTATTACTAAACTGATGGTTGGCTACACCCCGCCACAGGACTCAGTGACGAGTGCGGGCGCCGCGGACAAGGGGGTGTCGCCATGTCGCATGCGTTCACCGCGGCCGCATGTTGGAAAGGCGTCTTGGAGTGTTGATATCTCTATCGTCACCACTTGGCATCCTACAGAGCACGACCACCTTGCTCCGAGTAGCAAATGAAAAATACCTTGGTGAATCCACGACTGGTGAACGGGTGTACTGGAGTAGCCAGAGACGGCCCAGAGAAGTGAGGCAGGGAAAGGTGTGTCGTAAATGTAACCATGTCCAGATGGCAACATTGGCTCGGCGGCGTCGTCCATATGGCAGTGTTCTCACGGAGGAGCCAGTAGCATGGGTAGTCACAAGGAGAGGCTCTCCGCGGCAGGAGAGAGAATGGCAGTCGTCGAGCTATGTTCGTTCGCTGTAGAGTGGTGCACACACAATGCGCTTCTTGGCGGGCACGTTTTGATAGCACGACGGCAACGTTCGGGCGTTCTGATGCGAAGGGGGTCCTGGAGGGGGAATCGCGAGCAAGGAGTAACACCGAAGTTGAGACGCCGAAGCGAGTGCGGTGGGTAGCAACCAAGTTCGATGTGGAGCACTGCAGTCGCGGAAGTTCAAGTTTGGGTCTAGCGAAAAAAAAAACACAGGGAATGATCAGCATTAGGAGGGACTACCAACTTGAAGTGTACCGCCAAGTATGGGTTCGTGTCCGTTTGTTCCGTCACTGGCCATATGTGCGCTCTCATCTCGCCTTGCTGGATCTCACCAAGTCCGCAAACGGCGCAGTGATTTCCGCGGACCGTATGCTCCAACGTGTTATTTCGAGTTATTAGGATAATCGGTTGCGTGGGCCCCCTCCGTCCACATTGGCCCTTCCGCCTTCCTCTCGCTGACTTACCTTTTTCTACAGCTCCCGCAGTCATGTATCTGCAAGAGTTTCCGTCTTCTCTTCCGAAGCGGACCTTTTCAATTTCGCCAGCGTAGCAGAGTCACTCGGTGAGTCGTGTGGTTCTAGTTCCCCGCACAGTGGATCGAGAATTATTATCCCAGGACTCCCCCCGCGGATCCTTGCATACGTTTTTTCTGCGCTGCTTATATGTACCATCCCTCTGATCGGAACGTGTGTGCTCGTGTTGCCAGTCCCCCCGGCCATCCTCCCCTCTTGGTGCGGACACCGTCGTCGTGTCCCTTGACCTTATCCAAAAATCCTGTCTCTCGCTCTTCCCTCGAGTCTCGCGTGTGCACGCTTTCATGATCCATCCCGGGATTCTTATACACTAGGTTCTTCCCTCCGCTCCATGTTCGCATCTCTCATGAGTACCTCACCTACTCATACTCTGTCGCAATGCGCGACCGTGAACAACAGCGTGGAGGGGCTCAACGAGGAGAAGACAGCGGTCCCTTGTCCCGCTATCTCGCCATCCCGACCCTCTCAAGACAGTTTCAAGAATACCCAGGCAGACCCCGCTCATCAAAATCAACAGCCCGCAGTCGTTGTCTCCCGTCTTCGATTCTTCTTGATCATGGCCAGCCTGTGGATTGGTAACTTTACTGCGTACCTCAACGAAACCACCTCCACTACCGCCATGCATGTCATAAGTGCAGACTTCAACGACCTCCCAAACCAAAACTGGCTCGCAACGGCATACCTCTTGGGCTTCACCGTCACGCAAACTCTGCTCGGAAAATTCAGCGATGTCTTTGGTCGCGCTCAAGTTTTGCTTGGCACGATGCTTATTTTTGGAGCTGGGACTCTCTGGTGCGGGTTAGCCACGGTGGGTATTTTTGATGGCCTAAAACGCGGTTTTTTTTTGACACGCATCTTCCAGTCTATGAATTCTTTGATCGGGGCGCGTCTTCTTCAGGGCATCGGCGCGGCCGGGAGACAATCTGTTGGAGTAATCATAATTTTGGATCTGACTACGGCTGACACACGAGGGTTATGGCTTGGATTCTTCAATCTCGCCTCTTCTGTTGGACTGGCAATAGGGCCAGTCCTGGGAGCGGTCATATCCGTCGACACCGATTGGAGGTGGCTATTTTGGATAACGTTGATGCTCATCGGCGTGACTCTGGCTATTGGCTCGATAAGCCTTCGCTATCCTGTCCCGCACCGACAGCAGCGCGTCGGTCTCCTTGCGCAACTGCGAGAGGTGGACTACGTTGGTTGTGTCCTAGCTGTCGCAATATCCAGCATGATCTGTATCGCGATAGAGATGGGCAACAAAATGTTTCCCTGGAACGTAAGTACCTCGGATCCAAGGATTAGTCACTTAACGATTTTTTCGTCAGTCTGCACCCATCATTTCTCTATTCGTCGTTGGGGGGTGTCTCATCCCTGTATTCGTCTACTACGAGCTCAAAGTGGCCGAGCATCCCATTGTCGACATCAACCTGTTCAGGATACCAAATATTCCCATTGCATGTCTCATCAACTTTCTCACCGGCGCGGGGTACTTTGGGTCTGTCTTCTTCCTACCCCGTTACTTCATCGACGTCAAAGGCTCCAGCTTGGTGATGTCGGGGATCCAAATGTTCGGACTGATCCTAACGCTCGGTGCTTCGTCAGTCCTCGGCGCCAACATTGTATCGCTCACTGGTCGCGTACGACTCATAGGAGTCGTTGGCGGTCTGTTATACGCGTTGGGCAGTGGCTTGATGCTTGATGTGGGGCGTTATACGCCAGTCGCACGTACCATCGGATACTCGGTGTTCACTGGCGTAGCGTCTGGGCTTCTCTACCAACCCTCGCTAGTGGTTGGGCCCATGTCAGTCAAGCCACATCAGATCGCCGGTATCAGTGGTTTCTTGTCGTTTCTTCGGACGCTGGGTGGAACATTCGCGACGGCACTTCTCACGGCTATATACGAGACTAGCTTCACAAATTCACTCCAAGGACAGCTCCCTGCTTCACTCGTGGGCCAGGGTTTGGGGCTAGCAGACGACCACGCCCAGTATCCCCAATACGAAAATCAAATCCTCGATGCGCTCGTCAACGCCTATCACCTCGGCATGATTCCCGCCATCTGTTTCGGCGTTGTATACGCCGTTGCAGTGGTCATGCTTCGAAATGTGGACTTCACGCCCGCTTGGAAACGAAGACGGATAGCAGCGAGACAGGCTTCTGAGAAGGTCTGATTTATTTTGACGCTTTGATAGCATCGCCTTTTTGCATACTTTATTTGCGGAACTAGTTCTTTTCCTCATGTTTACGGTTCGCAATTATTATTTTTTGCTTGACTTGCTTGATCCAATTGTCTCCACATGCGACCTTGCAACGGACTCTAAGCATGGCTGATACAGTCCCCCCACCCCCCCCTTTTCTTCTTCAATGCTATCTCTTTTTTTCGCTTTGGACAGCATCCAGCCATGATCAACCAGGTAGACTAATTTATCAACTGCGCTGTATAATTTGACGAAGCTAATTGGCACGACTTCATGACCTTGGCAAGCGAGGTCACCATTGTAATTCATATCGCACTTGGCAGGACGTAACGCGATCAGGTCCATGCAATTTCCGCTCAGGACAACGGTCGTAAAGTAGTTATTAGACTTCGTCGAAGCAAAAGATGCTCGCTAGCACCACCGCCCATTACGGGATCTTTGTTTGATTCAAAAAGGGGTTCCTGCAACGCCAGGCTTTGCGAGGGCTCGTCGTTGTACGAGCATCTCGCTGTTCGATGAACCAGACGCTACCTTCGTGGCGTCAAGTCCTTTGACGCGAGTGATCTTTTTGCTATCCATGGTACAGGTTGCACGTGTTCATCGGACGACACGCCTCGGAGGGCAGGGTTCTTTCAATTCAATTTTTGTCGCTCCCATATGTCGGAACAATGACAGGACATATGGATCACATCTACCCCGGGCTCACCCGTGAGGTACAAGAATAAGTACGACGAATGGGAACTGGACGGATTTCGCTCTTGCTCTCTTATTGGTGTCAAGACCCGCTTTCTTGCTGTCACTGTTGTCCAATGACATGCCACCGTCCCAGGTCCGCTGATCGGTCCCGGCTGGCATCCGTTATAATATCTCTGGGTTTGCCCTCCCGCCACATCGTCCACGACAGATTTAGCACTTGGCACTGCCAGTGGCAACACACACGAGAGCGGTCGCTGGAGACGATTGCGCGCGTGGGCACGTCACAAAGTCGCTATTCTTGAAATCCCGTATGGGGTGCCTCGGGGCACACGATCAACTTGAACCTCGTGCTGCGAGAAATATTCAAGGCATTCATGCGAAAGAAAAAAGAAAAAAGACAAGAAAAAGAAAACAAATTTTATTGGAGAAAGGGAGGGGGGGAGTAGCGAAGCCCTAAATGACCAAGAACTCGGGTAGAGGGTGTTCTCGAATTAAGACCCATATGATGTGCCACACGTCCCTACCCTTCTGTGCATGCAAGCACCCCCCCAGATTTCTGATGGTCCTCGTCAAAGGGTAATGAGTACTACGTCCTATCGGCATACTCCTCGATGACCGATCGCGGCTTACAGTACACCCCAAGTGGCGTGTACTGAACGCCAGGGAAGCTGCATGGTCCGATCAGCATTTAGCAGAGTTTTGCGCGAAGAGGTGACTAACCCGAATGCACTCGGTCCCCCAAGCTCGAGTCCTCTTTGGGTATCTGTCCACTGTGGAGCAGCCGTTATCCCGAGGACCAAAACCCTCAATCCGTATTTGTACTGCGGTGTACCGAGCGCTGAGCCGCTCTCGGCGTCGAGCACAGCAATGAGATCAGGCACGGTGGCCAGCATCTGTCAGACACTATATCAGGGCGTGGGCGGTGAGAAAATTCAGCGGTTCGGTACCATTTTTTGGCCGTCCTGGGCTGTGTGCTCTGCATACAGGTTCTCGTTCTTGAAGGGTATGGTTAAAGTGCCGTCGAACATTGCCTCGGGTTTGTTTAAATTATCCCTCGCATCTTCGTCCGCGGACGGGGCCGTGATGATTACCTCCCCTATGGTATGTCCTTTATACAACCTCGGAAATCATGAGACTGGTTACATTGTTCGGGGGGTAAGTCAGGACACACCTTCTACGAACATCGACGATCTTCCCACTGAACAGCACTCGTGCTGTCGTGGCCCCCCCAACGGCGTCAACGACAACTTGGCCTACCTGGTCAATATTCGACTGTTTTCGCGCAAGAGAAATGGCTCTTCCAATGCGCCAGCTCAACGATACCGTGTTAACGATCATGCAAACCCCAAGGTCCTTGGCTCGTAGTGGTACACTGGCCAGCCCCACGTGTGTTCTAACGTTTCTTGAGATGGAATTGAATGGCGAGGCTGTACGGCAACTCACCCCATCTCGACGCAGGCCGCTCGCAGGGACACATCGACGCTAGTGTCCTTCTTCGCCTTGGTCATGATCTTTGTAACGTGATCAGGGTCGTAGGCCTAGGGTTAAGCTTTCAGGGGTAAAGACCAACCATGACGTTACCATCCCCGCTCGATATAGCGCTGGGAAGAAGGTTCAGCCCACGACCCGTTTCGTCGTATACGTTGGCAGTTGTTTGGTGCCACTGCACAATCATGAACCTTAGTTTCATTTGCGCTTCACTCCCGGATGAAACGATCGCCTACGGTTGGATATGCGCGACCCTGAAAGAACGGGAATGTGACCGAGGTCTGCGGGGAGGATCATTGTTACATACCATGAAATCTCCATCGACGAT
Source organism: Butyriboletus appendiculatus (assembly GCA_038093555.1). Classification (NCBI taxonomy): domain Eukaryota; kingdom Fungi; phylum Basidiomycota; class Agaricomycetes; order Boletales; family Boletaceae; genus Butyriboletus; species Butyriboletus appendiculatus. The sequence continues at coordinate 40,745 of JBBPSL010000071.1, forward strand.
CGGGATGTCATAGTTCTTTGTGGCGGCTGTGATCATCTGGACGAGATGTCAGTCCGAGAAACTGAGGGGACGAGGGATTCACGTTGATCATCCCATTCCCTCCTCCGATTTCCAACCCACATAGAGCGTCAGGTTTCGTTATCTGTCAGTCTTGATTGAGACTCAGCCACTATCGGTACTATGCTACGTGACTTACCCCCAGATACGCCCAGAGATCAGTACACGCTTCGTTGTACCTGCGAAATGGTCGGCGAGCGATTCGTAAAGGTGTGGACACGCGTACTCGTTTCCAAGTAGTCTCTCGGAAGACACCTCTGGACTACCCATTCCACCACCCCAACCTACGAGTGAATCTGGGGTGAGAGAACCCAAATCGATAACGCGGATGACTTCTCCCGCCCGCACCATCTCTCTTAGCTCCAGGAAGATGTGCAACG
>JBBPSL010000072.1:0-21508 GCA_038093555.1 Butyriboletus appendiculatus
GGATGCCAATGCTCCGTGAGGACGGCGCTGGCGAAGAACAAGACCGGGAGGAGGACGATACGCCGAACCCTTCCTCAGGTCTGACTCCATGTGTAGCTGGCGAGTTCAGGGCCGCTCTGGACACCTTGTTCGAGACACTATCAGACACACAATGCTGGTTTGTCTTCTGTGTAAATCCCAACGACTCACAACTACCCAATCAGTTGGAGGGTCGGAGTGTAAAGGGCCAGATTCGGAGCATGGGCCTAACTGAGGTTTCGAAGAGGAATGTAAACGTTTTTGAGGTTGGGCTAACCCCAGACGAGTTTTGCACTCGGTACAAGGAGCCGATGATGAAGATGGGTGTTGTGGATGGCTCGGCGAAGGAGAAGGTCGGGCAAACGAGAAACGTCTTGGGTTTACAGGAGATTGAGATAGTTCTCGGGCAATACAAGGTAAATTTCGAGTGCCTATTTGTTGCGAACTAGCAAGATTCTCATCGTCCTCATCACATAGGTCTTCCTGTCTCAAGCTGCATTCCATTCGCTCGAAGACCGTATTCGTGCCCTTGATGTAGAGGAGCAGAAACGGAACCGCCTCCGTGATGCAGAGGCAGAAGCCGGCATTGATCTTCGCTCAATAGGTGACCCATATGCTCCCTACGCATCCCCAGGATTACCCCCCGACGACTACGCGGATCCATTCAACCAGGTGTCTTCCCAGGCACATGTCCCACTCGTAGCCAACGCCTCTCCGTTCCAACGTGGAGATCTCTACGACGACGAATACGAGGACCGCAAATCGTTCCGCTCTGACGATTTTGACAACCGGAGTCGATTGACATCCAATCGGGAAGAGACCAACTCCAACTACGGTTCCGAGTCCTACGCGCCTTCCAGGAACATGTTCCAAAACGCCGATAAGGAAGGCTTGATGGCTAAAGAGGCTCTAGCAGGTGAAATCATGGAGAACGAGACGACCGAAGTTATCAAAGAGACGTCGGCGCGTCGACGCTGGGTCTTGTTGTGCTGGCTCTTAACCTGGTGGATACCGTCCATTTTCCTCAAGTGGTTCGGCCGAATGAAGCGGGAGGACGTTCGTCAAGCATGGAGGGAGAAGCTCGCGCTCAACATGGTCATCTGGTTCTTCTGTAGTTGTGCGGTCTTCGTTATCGCAATCCTTCAGCTCGTCATCTGTCCGACGGAACACGTCTTCAGTACATCGGAGCTTGCGACGCATTCATATACGAACTCGCCAAACAACGTCTACACCGCGATTCGTGGTGAGGTGTTTGACCTCACGGCAGTCGCGGCGACGCATCAGAGAGTTGTCACCGTAATCCCTACGAAGACGGTCTTGCAGTATGGTGGTATGGATGCCTCTGCCCTGTTCCCTGTTCAGGTACGTCATCTACTTTATTTGTGTTATCTGGTGCTCAAGGCCTTGGCAGGTCAGCGCTCTTTGCAACGGTGTATCTGGTACGGTCAGCCCATGGGTCCAGCTCACATCGGCGAACACGACGGATACCAACGCGCAATATCATGACTTTCGTGCGATTACCAACGATTCACGTCCTGACTGGTACTTTGAAAGTATGACTATCATGCGTTGGAACAACCGTGTTGGCTACATGGGCTACACTCCTCAAGAGATATCCAGCATGGCAAACTCGGGATCCTCCCTGGGTATCTACGACGGGCTAATCTACGATTTGACAGATTATGTCAACTACGGCCCTGCTGTTAAGGGACCAAACGGTGAACAGGCTCCCGCCGGCACGGACGCACAGTTCATGGACAGCACCCTTATCAATCTATTCAAGTACACCTCTGGTCAGGACCTCACGAAGGACATCGACAACCTCAACATTGATTCCGGGACGCTCGCCGCGCAGAAGACGTGCCTCCGAAACCTATTCCTCATCGGCATGGTGGACAACCGAAACTCTCCTCAGTGCTTGTTCTCGCAATACATTCTTCTTGCATTGTCGATTATGATGGTCAGCATCATCGCGTTCAAGTTCATCGCCTCGATCAACTTTGGTGCGCCTCGTGCGCCCGAGGACCACGACAAATTCGTGATTTGTCAAGTGCCTTGTTACACAGAAGGAGAGACCTCGCTTCGTCGTACCATTGATTCGCTCGCCCAGCTCAAATATGACGACAAGCGCAAGTTGATTCTCGTCGTCTGTGATGGCAACATCGTTGGTTCCGGCAACGATCGACCGACACCCCGTATCGTGCTTGATATCCTTGGTGCGGGTGGTGACTTCGACCCCGAGCCGTTGAGTTTCGTGTCATTGGGCGAGGGTGCTCGGCAACACAACATGGGCAAAGTATATTCTGGGTTATACGAGTGCGCGGGTCACGTTGTGCCTTATCTCGTGGTTGTCAAGGTCGGCAAGCCGACGGAGAGATCGCGCCCTGGCAACCGAGGAAAGCGAGATTCGCAAATGGTTATCATGCACTTCTTGAACAAGGTGTGTCTGTACCCATGGGAGGACGTGATACAGTGGCTCAATGTGATGGTGGAATAGGTACACTTTAACTCTCCTATGAACCCGCTGGAGTTGGAGATGTATCACCAAATCAAGAACGTGATTGGCGTCAACCCGACATTCTACGAGTATCTGTTCACGATTGATGCTGATACCACTGTGGATCCATTCTCTTTGAACCGGTTGATTTCTGCGTATGTCGCGACCTATCTTCATAGTAACTGTTGTTCATTCATGCTTGTTGCCTTTTGCAGCATGGTTCACGACAAGAAGGTGCTCGGTGTCTGTGGTGAGACAACGCTTTCCAATGCCAAGCAGTCCATCATCACGATGATGCAGGTCTACGAGTACTTCATCTCGCACCACATGGCCAAGGCTTTCGAGTCGCTCTTTGGTTCCGTTACCTGTTTGCCCGGTTGTTTCACGCTCTTCCGTCTCCGTTCAGCCGACACACACAAGCCTCTGTTGATCTCGAACCAGATGATCTCGGATTACTCTCAAAATCGCGTCGACACGCTTCACATGAAGAACCTGTTGCACCTCGGAGAGGATCGTTACTTGACGACGCTCCTACTGAAACACTTCCCGATGCACAAGACGCAGTTCGTCCGAGATGCCCACGCGTATACTGTCGCACCGGATGACTGGAAAATTTTGCTTTCACAACGACGTCGTTGGATCAACTCGACGATCCACAACCTGGGAGAATTGATGTTCTTAGATCAACTTTGCGGTTTCTGCTGTTTCTCGATGAGATTTATCGTTATGATGGATTTGGTGTCGACGTTGATTCAACCCGTCACCGTGGGTTATGTGAGTATATTGCGTTGGCTTTGCTGTCATGCGTTGCTCATGCGTTGTGGAATAGATCGTTTACTTGATCGTTTCGGTTGTCGGCGAGGGAAGCACTATTCCTGTCATCTCGCTCATCATGATTGGTGCCGTGTATGGTCTTCAAGCGCTCGTGTTCATTCTTCGACGAAAGTGGGACATGGTTGGATGGATGGTATTTTACATTCTCGCCATTCCCATCTTTTCATTCATGCTTCCAATCTATTCCTTCTGGCGCATGGATGACTTCTCGTGGGGTGCGACACGTGTCGTGCTAGGAGAGGCTGGCAAAAAGATTGTCGTGCATGTGCGTTGGGTCTGTTGTTTGGGTCCGGACTGGTACTAATATGGCGGGTCGATAGGACGAAGGCAAATTCGATCCCCGTGCGATTCCTCTCAAGACTTGGAACGACTACGAGAACGAGTTGTGGGACAAGGAGTCCAACCACTCGATCGGTTCCTGGGTCCCTCCTAGCCATCAATACAAGGAAGGCTACGCCGAGTCACGGGCTACATCGCTGTACGGACACGAGACATTCTATGAACCCCGCAGCCACTCTCCCGCACCATCGCAACAATTCGGCATGTTGCCACCCGCAGGATACCAATCTGGCCGTGGCACACCTATGTCGCAACTCCGCCCCTTGAGTGATGCAGGCATGTTGTACGCCTCGCAATCGATGGGAATGGGCTCGCGGCCACCGACCAACTACTTTGACACGCCGTCTGTACAGAGCCCGCCGCAACTCGTGGATTACAGTGCGGGTACACCGAGCGATATGGATCTCGAGCGGAGTGTCGAGGAGATTTTGAGGACGGCGGATTTGAACTCGGTGACGAAGCGAGAGATCAGAAAGGTGCTCGAGGAGCGGTTCGGGATGGACCTTACGTCGAGGAAAGCAACGATCAACGCTGCAATCGATAGGGTGCTGTTAAGCCACTCTTGAGGGTCTTCATGTCGATCGAAGCACACGCGCTTTTCCGTTTTCCTTGAGGTAGGGATGGACGTCTAGAATGGACCTGGTTGGATCTAGCATACAAGTTACCCTCGAGGAAAGTCGTCTTTTGGATGCTGATGCTTTTTCTTTTCTTTTCTTTTTCACCGTATTCCCCTTGTCTGGTCGCTTTACCCATAAGTATGACTGCGTTTTTTTTTTTTTGCATTGGCTGGACGTTCGTTACTCGTTTTCATGTTCTTTCCTGCTCTCCCATCCACCCTTTCCCCCTTAATATCCGCTCGACTAGTAGCTGCTACCTACTAGCTACACGTATATCTTACACGTACTCGGCGCACGCACGCTCTCTTTCCTGTCTCTTTGCATCGCTCGGACTAAATTTCTTTCTTTGCATGACAAGATTTCTTACTCCAACTTGTGCCTCTGATGATGTGAATGCAATACAATTACAATGTGTTTTAGGTGTCGACTTGATCTTTGACCAATTTGGGCTCATTTTCGTGATGCCTTGAGTACCGAAAAGTATTGATTCCGACTCATTTCCGCCAGTTCCCATGATCAGGCGAGGCTCCAGCTGGTGGTGACCACGACGCAAATAACTCGTTTAAGTCTCAACGTTATCGTGCCTGCTGGTGCTGATTATCGCGGCCACAAAATGACTTCCTAGCTCAAGAACGAGGACTGGCACCCAGTGTAACACGGCGTTCCCGAACTATTTCTTCAACAAGTGACCAACTACTACTAGTAGTCTGGGAATTGGCTCAGATTCTGGCCGATTCTTCGTACGCTTTCGGATCAATTGCGTAGTAAGATCGAGATCGTTCTCTACCGAAAACACGTACTAATAGTAGTAGTACTCATCCTGCTATAATTAAAGCGATAATAGTGTGAGCCGACACAGCAAGTTCCGGCGACGTCCAGTGTTGGCTTTGGGGAGCGATAACAGCTCATCACTGGAACGGGTGAATGTCAAGTCACCATTTGTCACTGCCTCGTCGATATGGTCTATATTTCATGGTAGCGCGAGAGGTGGATTTTCATCCCCTCGAGCTATATACCTCGTGGCGAGCTTTGTCACTCATATACCAAGGTCATGTCTACCAGTTTGCAAGGGACCTTGACGATGCTCCAGAAGAGCAACTGCGCGTCCCGTGAGTTCGGTAAAGTGTTTTGATTGACTGATCTCATCGGTGGACACAGTTGCAATTGCTACCGCTATCGGATATGATTACGGTCAGTAATGTATTCTCTTGTTCATTTCGTCATGCTGAATCGAACGCCGCATTCTCGTCAGTCAGTCCTCACATTTTCAAGCGAGGTACCGTACCCCACATTGTTTCTTTACTTGCATTGGCCTGACGGTGACCCCGTATAGGTCGAATATGTTTGGGTTTGTGGTAATTTGGTCGCGTGACAAGTTTCTGACAAGATCACAGAAACAACCCTGGTCGTGTGTGTCTTTCTTGTTTATTATTGTGTGTATGGTATCTTTGACGATCTGGGTTGTACTAGTAGGCTAAAACTATGTCTCATAGGTCCGATATCTTGGTTGTTATTCTGCCATGTAAGTCAACTGTATCGCATCATGATTGCTCACTCTAAGTCGGTAATCAGAGCCACATCCCTCAGTATGTGAACGATCGAACACACGGCTGATCCCACTAACAGACACCATTGAAGGTGGGACTACCTTCATGCCCGGGCCTTGGGAGGTAGGCTTTGCTCGCATATCATGTTATAATGTCGATAACTCAGGGGAACATCGAAACGTTAATAGGCGTATGTATGATCTATTCATGTTAGAATACAGATGGCTAATATCGGTCAAACAGATGTAAGCGCCATCGTCAAAACTTTTTACCGTCTATTCATGATTACCTCCAGGCTACACAATCTACCTTCTAAACCAATTCGCATATCTTTTTTTTCTTGCTGCCGCCGATAGTAAGTTGCAGTGCTGAAGTTCTGCCTAACTGCTGAAATTCAATGGAAAATCAGCGGTGATGATCCTTCGTGTGTGGGCGATATACAACCGGTCGAGGTTTATTCTTGTCATACTCCTCATGATCTTCATCCCATACATTGTCTCAACCACCATCGTCACTGTTATTACCAACATTCCCAAGAATGTAGAAAGTAAGTCAGCTTCATATGATCCACACTTTTAAAACTAAAAACTATTTGTTTCTCACTTCTTGACTGTTGATTAGCGACTCCCGTGCGCTTGCCGGGCCCCTCATTCTGTTGCTATTATTCTACCTTATACACTTGGACCGAAGACACCATTATTCTGCAGCTTATTCCGGGTGCTGTGACCTGCGTTTTGGTGGTCATCCAATTTGTGCGGCAGTCACTTCAAATGTACAGAGCAACGAACCAATGGCAGCTCAACCAGTATATGAACCTGCTCTGCAGAGAAGGTATCCTTTATTTTTTAGTGTACGTCATATCATTTCTGCGCAGTCTGGTGGAACGAAGTGCGCTGATGATGACATTCCGTGGTAGTACACTGGCCTTTGGCCTTGTCAACCTCCCACCTCAATGTCTCTTTGACCCACCTATATTAAAAGGGTTGCCTGCGGTGCTGTTCGTCGCCTGCAATGTCCCTGTATTCACCCTCACCCCTCGTTTCATCGTGAGCATACGCGCGCTTTATGCTCACGATCTTCAATACAGACGAGAGTGTGGGATCGACACAGGATTCGGCCTCTCGTACCCGGGCCCGGGTGGGACTGCGATAGTGTTCGCGGACGACGGGCGAAGCGGAGAGTCAGGACGGGACGAAGAGATGGCGATCGAAGGAGAGGGGGATTCGACCAAGTCAGAGTGGTGGTAGTAAATAAATATTGAGGCGTGTTTGAAGGTCCAACGAGGTCGTCACTAATACCAGACTTCGAACGCTTATACGGCAGCGCGAGGAGAGGTGACAAACCATCGGTTGAGTACCACTGTAGCATAAGGAGCAATAGAGGTTGAGAAACTAAATTCATCCTTGATATTAGCGGTCTACCTGATTCTTATCTCATTGGCGAGAGTTAGGGAAATACTAGATCTAACAGGCATGTCTTGTTCACCGACTTTTATAGCAAGCTGAGCTCAGTTGGATAGTCGGTCACACAACCTAACGACAAAGGACTCTAGCATTGGGCAGCCACCACGAAAATCGCCCCGTGAGGCTGTCGGTGCTAAACCACGTACGCGCTTCAGATTCATAGTGTCCTCGGGCCAGCAAGTTTCTACTTCCTGCGAAACAGTTCGATTCTGGTCGCCGGTCCTTCGAGAACATCCCCGTTCAATACAGAGCCGACAGTTGTTTGCAATCCCGGCGGTGTAGCCTCGCTGAAAACACAATTTTTTCTCGCTATTTCTCCCATAGATATAACCATCCACGCTGACTGATCCTTCCTTCAATGATAATACTGTACATATTTCGGAAATCGCCTCAACCATCCATACCGACTCATTTTTCAACTGCAAAACTTCACACACTCGCCTCGTTCAACAGGCCACAAGTAGCAGTGAACGTCTAACGTGCCAAACGCACTCATCAGTTTCACGAACGAGGGGTGATTACGACCGCGATCAACTCACTTATCCAATCATGACGTTGGCCCGGAGGTGGTTGCCCTCAGTGACCGTGTAGCGAACTTCGACTTTCGTTCCGACAGTGCTCGTGACGCTGTACTGCGACAGCTGTTTCTCCCTCATATGGTCCCGTCCCCCATTGTCGTAGTATTGCCCGTTGACCACGAGAGCCGTCTCGTTGGGCGGAAGTCCAGTCACGACATCGCACCAACGCTTGTAGTTGTGCACGCCAACAGCGACGGTGATGCGCTCGCCCTTGTCCGACATGAAGCGAACGCAACCAGATGTGCCACTGCCACCCATCGTGAGGGTGAGGACGCCGTCGGTCTGCGACCAAGTGCCACCGTGGGCATACTTCCAGCAGGTTTGCTCAACGATGGAGAAGTGCCCGCGATCGGGGTTGCTCTGATAGATACAGAGGGTAATGCTGTAAGACATGGTGATGCCTGAACGTGGTAAGTTTCAGTACAGTCGTAATGTAAAGAGCGAAGAAGAGACAGACTTGTTTGGGTGGTGGTCTGTTGTGAGCGTATTCGAGGTGGATGGTGTTCGAGGACAGCTAGGAGGGTTTATATACCGTTGCGGGAGTCGGAATGGGGTTTCCCGAGCCATAGTGCTGACCTTCCTTGCCTTAGGCCATCGTTGGTTGAGCTCAGGTTTAGACCGCAATGTGATGGTCATCTCCGCTATTCTAGAACGCGTTCCAGAAGAAGTCAACGAGTCTAGGTGGGGGTATGTCGTGGCGCAACATCTGCGCCTGCTTTACTGCCGCCCGTCGTTATACTTGGCAAACCGAATACTGAAATTCAGTGGGTTGGTCTTGTGACAGCCCCGGCGATCCAATACTGGGCGAACCGAATATGAAATATTCAGGCTAATTTATCTCGTGAATACCCAGTCCAAGAGGGAGTATGTGATGAGCCTTGTAGTCACTTACCCACACCCTACAAGATTTTCATCCGAGCTCTGAAACCACAAAGATCGACCATCTAACATTGATCGTTTGACCACCTTGAAGGGCTCACAATTCGTACATGTGAGCATTTTGCTTCTCTAGTATATTTATCCTGTTCTAAGCCGTAAACGAACAGGACAACTGGTGGTCGTTCAAACTGTTAGCCAGAATGTTTTTGGGATATCTGTTGTGACCGAACGAACGCGTTATAACACGGAACATCACCTATCCGTATTACCTGAGTAATCCAGATGAAATTCGAGTAGAACAGTCTGATCTGAAAGTGTCAGTGTTTATTGACACAAGTTCAGGGAATTCCGCAAGAGTGAAGTGACAACCTGACACGGCCGCCCAGTTCACAACAGGGTGGCTGGTACTACAGCAATCATGTCGAGGCAAAAGCAAATCTGTAAATGCCTCGGCGGGAGTAGAACAAGGAATTAGAGGGGGAATGCGATAGATGGGAGGTAAGAGTAGCGGAGGAGGTTCAGGCACACGGAATCTACCGGTGAGTAGGTGCTCATCGACGCGGACAGATCAACAGCGGCACGTCTATGAAGTCACGTTTGCAAAGCCAATGAAGGGTGAGCCTGGACTATGATACAACCTGTGGAGTTCGGAAGATTGGAGAAGGTTGGGGAGCAAAGCGCCTCTACGCTCATCTCGGGTGAGAGTTGTGCCTCTGAATCTTCCGTCGTCGGTACGGTGGCCATCTATGTCATAGCAAATAATCACCTGGAAGTGATGAAGCAGCGAGAAATCCGGTACAGCCATTCGTGTAACGTCCGCAAGTGAGTCCAGCGGAAGAGCGTAACTGTGGCTGAAAGTTCGTACTGTAGGAGTTGAACGAGCTGGCAAATACGCAAACAGCACACAACTTCTTAGACTCCGTACTGATCAAATCGTTTTGCGGCCGCATCGCAAGTCGAAACACTTGGAAATTTCAAGTTGCGGCTTTCACCATGTCGGCAATTGCGCCTTGCCTTCCAGATAACTCATTTGTAATTCGCCGGGATTCGTAGAGAAGCAACGTGGTCACACGTGCGAATGATGAGCTCTTCGCCTCGAGGTGGGTCTATAGTAACCTCCACTGGCCTCATCAACCAGCGTTAGATCATGCTGGCAGTGGTCAGTGGTATTGTCCCTGTGGTTTTGGAGCTCGGAGTACATTCAATCTTGCAGGATACAAGTCGACGAAGAACACCAAGAAATAGAATGTCGAACACTCCCAGACCTTTCAACTTCCAGTTTCAAGACAATGTCTTTTTCCTCATCTCCGCCTGGATTCATTTGACCGACTCGTTGATCTCTTCTAGCGTGGCGATCCCTTTACGAAAATCTTTCACAGCAGAATTATCGTTGATGGTGGTTGACGCTTGACGGCTATCTGAGACGAGCGTGGAGCTCCTGGCATTCGAACACCGACCCCCATTCCTCCCTACCTTACATCCCTCACAATCCCCAAGTATCTGCTTGGGAGAAGGCAGGTCAGCGCTGCGGGTCTTAGTTGCATTGCAAAGATGCGGCAACTTGCGGGGAAGCATACTGGTGACCGCGGAGCGTTGAATACTCCCTCATGCGACAGGTTGGCCTGAATATTTCATATTTAGTTCGCCCAGTATCGGATCGCCGGGGCTGTCACAGGACCTGAATTTCAGTCGGTTTGCCAAGTATATGACGACGAGCGGCAGCGAAGCAGGAGCAGATGTTGCGCCAGGACATTCCTCCACCTAGACTCGACTGACAGACTTGTCGACTTCTTCTGGAACGCATTCTAGAATAGCGGAGATGAACATCACATTGCGGTCCCAAATCTGAGCTCAACCAACGATGTCCCAAGGCAAGGAAGGTCAGCACTATGGCTCGGGGAACCCCATTCCGACTCCCGCAACGGTATATAAACCCTCCTAGCTGTCCTCGAACACCATCCACCTCGAATACGCTCACAACAGACCACCACCCAAACAAGTCTGTCTCTTCTTCGCTCTTTACATTACGACTGTACTGAAACTTACCGTGTTCAGGCATCACCATGTCTTACAGCATTACCCTCTGTATCTATCAGAGCAACCCCGATCGCGGGTGCTTCTCCGTCGTTGAGCAAACCGTCTGGAAGTATGCTGAAGGTGGCACTTGGTCGCAGACCAACGGCGTCCTCACCCTCACGATGGGTGGCAGTGGCACATCTGGTTGCGTTCGCTTCATGTCGGACAAGGGCGAGCGCATCACCGTCGCTGTTGGCGTGCACAACTACAAGCGTTGGTGCGATGTCGTGACTGGACTTGAGCCCAAGGAGACGGCTCTCGTGATCAACGGGCAGTACTACAACAATGGAGGACGTGACTATATGAGGGAGAAACAGCTGTCGGAGTACAATGTCACGAGCACTGTTGGAACGAAAGTCGAAGTTCGCTTCACGGTCGCTGAGGGCAACCACCTCCGGGCCAACGTCATGATTGGATAAGTGAGTTGATCACGGCCGCAATCACCCCTCGCTCAATAAACTGATGAGCGCGTTTGGCATATTAGACGTTTCTCCGCTACTTGTGGCCTGTTGAACGAGGCGAATGTATAAAGTATTGCGGTTGAAGGAAGAATGACTCAGTATGGATGTTTGTATATAGTAGGAAAATGACGAAAAATGCTACGAGTCCGGGAAATTCGGAAACATAAGGCTTGTTGTCGCTCAACGTTCCAACTTAGGTTCAATATTGCAATGTATGGCCCGGCATCTCTCTTTCCTGATTAACAAACAACCTACACCTGATTAAATGGCTCGTAACAGGACGTAGCCCTACCTGCCTCACCTCCGCTCTCGACGCCATCCGATATTCTTTCGGCTACAATCGGCGACTGTGCACCGCCACGTTCCACCCGCTCGAACGGTCGATCATCGTCTGCGATAAGTAAGCTATCTTTAGACTAAATTTACATATGACACCGTATCGCCGCTATGCCGTGAACACTCGGGCTGGGAAACCGATATGCCTAGTGTCTACTGAAGACGAGGGACTCTGTTCTCAAAATGCGGAAGAGGAAATGCGACAAGGTAGATTCTGCTTAGGTTCTGCTAGGAGGTAATAGCTGCAAGCGGACGGATTGTGTTCTGACTATTCATCCTTGAGGCACTCACCAAGGAACCTCACTGAAACGGCCAATCTACACGTTTCAAGAAAATAAACCATATTGAAAGCAAACCCTACAATATAATTAAGGGCATGCTCCAATCGTGACGAAAGACCGAGTGCACAGATGAAATGCGCCCGCTAACTTGAAGAAGGGCAAGCGAATCACAAGAAGAAACCTGAAAGAGCGTAAATTGGTGGCCAACGGAATGTACAAGAGCCCCCACTTGCCTGAATCGTTTTCCATATTGTAATGGCAAGGTCGGACGAAGACGAGATTGCGAAAGGGGTTTAACGGAAATCGACGCTTCACGGCACATCCCAACCCTTTTAGTGTTCGCCAGATCCGCCTCTAAAAGATTCGTCACGTTTCAGCAATAAGCAGACTGCGTTAACGGCATGTGGCTCACACTGAGACCTATTGGTGGGTATAACGAGCTTTCGTTGAAAGAATACATGTTTCTTGTACCAACAATTCCGTTCGTGTTTTCTGTTGCGCCACTCTGCGATAGTCGTGACCCAGACTCGATGGAGAATCTCTGATAACGATAATCACTATTCAGGGCCCTGGCTCGAGACTGGAATCAACTATTTACTCACAGGCACGAAACTTTCAAAACGCTGAGGTGGAAGATTTCTTGGGTAATCAGAATAGTCGTCACTACCATGCTGTTCATCCTAATCGTTTACCAGCAATGGTCAGCACCTGAGAGCGCTATGCCGTGGAGAGATCAGACGAGTCACGTACCTCACTAGCGTACATATAACTCGACGATGCGCCGTAGGGATGGTGGATCATCCTGAAGCACAGAACATTGGGTGCAGAAGAAGGGAAGGGTGATCTCGAAACTTGAATTGGGAAGCTCCCGGAACTTCCTCGGATACTCTTCCTACTTGATCAATGGATTTCCGAATCTGCGAGTGGTACAGAGGAGGCACCAGTGCTCCTAGAAGGGTGGAAAAGAACAAGATTTAAGGTAGAGACAGGCGCGGGTAAATTGATAGAATTTCTGATGGGCGGCGGCCACAGCCAACCTAAGTAGTGACGATTCCGCAGCACATCGGGTATACCGCACCGCGTCACAGGCTCAGGCTAATTAGCCGATGTCGTTCTCGAACGTCACGCGTCCGAGTCACCCGAGAGCAAGTCTTCTTCCCCAAGTACAGTGCAGTACAGTATACTGAACGACATTCAGCAGCTCTCGACCGAGTACCGTAATACTTGGCACGTCGATAACACTGTCAACGATATTCTTGGACTCTCGCACTGAATATCTTGTTCGGTCACACCGGGTCAAATGGTGCATATTTCGGGATGCTCGGGACAATCTGGATCCTTTCCGTCGGATCAGAGATAACGACCAATCCACCACTCACACAAAAGCACTAGTTGATCTCGTTTCGTTGATGGCATTGACACTGAAGGGGAAGTAAGTGACCCGATACGATAAAAAGGCATCCAAAAGACAAGACATCATAGTCTCAGTATTGGTTACTGCATGGGAACGAACAAGTCCCCGGCTGCCAGTGCGGAGGTATGTATACTGCATCAAACCTCGTTTATCTACCGTTGATCGGCCTGCTCATTCTCACACTTGCCAATCTGCCACCGATCCTCCAAATCCTTCCCGTTTGACCCGTTTCCTTCCCGGGTCTCGCGCGCGCCAACATGACGATCCACCGACGCACCAACACGAACGTTCTCTTCCGTCGTTGTCCGAGTCGGTCTGGGTCTTTCGCACGGAGAGGCCGACACCACGGGTATCTTAATTGACGGGAAACCCGGGTACAGCGGGCTTATCCTTACCATCCTTTGAATAGCTTCGCTCGTTTTAATAAACAAGTACTCCACAGCGCCTGGGGATTTTACAATGGTCCCGAGGGGTCAGGTTTGGTCCTCCCCCGCCATTGATCTGAAGTTGCAATATCCATCCGACTTTCAACTTGTTCATACGGTGAGTTTACACAAGGGACGAGGATGCGCTCCGCCTTGTATATAGTTGCGCTTTTACTCGTTACACTCGTTAGCATGCCTGCAAAGAAATTGTCCTTCGCCAAGTTCACCGTTCCCTCACCACGCGAGGGCCACAGAGCATCCAATTCAGGGGCTCATGTTACCGTATGAGAGGCAATAGTCGAGACGTTACAATGATTTTCATTCAGTATATGCTACATGACTGATCTGGTTGAATCCCTAAAAATACACATGTTCATACCGATACATAGACCGAATAAATTACTCTCGCATTACGCGTGCGTATATGCGCCAATGTCGAGTGATTTACCACACGAGCTGGCCACTGTGCAAGTGTTAGCTCCTCCGTAAGCAAAAGTAGCGGATAAATTGGTACATACCCATCCACGAGGTAGTCGCCTCCCGTCATGTAACTGGCGTGCGGGGACAGGAGAAGCAAAGCTTGAGCAGCAATCTCGTTCGGCTGATGTTACAACAACGAACGGGATGAGCAATGTGAAGTAGATACTGCCACGACAAGAGCTCTGACCTGTGCGAATCGGCGAAGGGGAACATTGTCCTGCTGGTGCTCTCTAATCTTCTTATCCATGTCCTTGGTCTGGTCAGTGTCCACTGCAACCGCAGTCTCGTCAGATCAAAGTGCGCGTGCGAAATGAGAGCGCCGTACCGTAACCAGGGGAGACTGTGTTCACTCGAATGCGCCTTTCGGCCCACTCAGCAGCGAGCGCCCTTGAGAGGTGGCGGACCGCAGCCTTGGACGAGTTGTAGAACGCCTTTCCCGATGTTCAGCACGCAAAAAAGTTCGTCGGGCGAAAAATACCGACCTGAGTCAAAGGCTTGTTGCGGGAAGCCTGGTTGATGATCTGCGCACTCATCGAGGCAGTGATCACAATAGATCCCCCTTGGTTTCTCTCCGTCCAAAGCCTGCAAGACACGTCAACAGTATGTCCATCAGGAAAAATGTAACCCACTTGGCAGCTGCGCGGCAGGTGTTGAAAACACCATAGACGTTGACACCAAAGACCCTCTGGAACTCATCGTGAGACAAGTCCATTGCAGGCTTGACGACGGAGATTCCAGCGTTCTGGAATGCGAGTCAGAGGGGGGCTGGTCAAACTAATGAGCACTGAAGACGCACAGCTATGACGCCAAGGATCTCCTTTTTGTACTCTTGTTCAATCTGCCTAAAAGTCTGCAGCAACTTGTCGAAGTCGCACACATCGCACTGATAGGCCTGTAGAGTGAAAAAGATGAGGAAATAGTACACGGTGGGCGAATCATGCAACAACGTACTCGGACCGTGACATTGGGGAACTCCTCCTGAATTTTCTTGGCCACGTCAGGGGCATCCGTAGATTGCCTGCGCGACAAGCGTAATTAGTAGGAAGGAAAAATAAAAAAAGAAGTTGTCAGGACAAACCTGTAGATAATGGCGACGTCCGTGCCCGACCGAGCAAGGGCACAGCTATAAGCCTTGCCGATCCCGCGGTTGCCGCCCGTGACAACGGCAATTCCTGCGAATTGTGCGCAACAGTGTCAACCCAAAGCACAATGCCTTCACTCGACCAACAGCAACGAACCTTGGAGTTTAAAGAACATTAAACTTTCAGACGACATTGTGGAGGAAAATAGACTCAGAAGAGACTGCGTAGTTGCGAGTTTCGCGAGGAAGTTAATGATGCAAAAGGGAGAGGACCTGGGGATGCTGCAGAGCGAGACGTTGAAAGGCTTTTATGCTCGCCCCTGAAGGCCCCTCTCTAATGCTTGACGAGGTCGACGTCACGTCCATTCAATACTATGCTTGCCTAATCGGGGCTCAAATTGTCTAGTTTGAATTCGATCAATTTGGCCCAGATCGAGTGACCTCACCCTCAATCCACGCCGGCGCTCAAAGATCTTGGCTCGAACGGGTATCCCTTTAATTGACAGAATGAAAAGTACGGTGGCTCAGCACCGAACTGGGGTGAGTAGTATCCACAGGAGTGCCGCTGATCAATGTTAATCCACTACCCCAGACCGCACCGGTCTTAGCCCCGGCTCGATCTTGCCCTGAAAACCGTGCCATACTTAGGTCTCAGGTCAATAGAAAATCGATCTACTTACGATCGAGACCGCCAACCCTCGCATCGTTATGCCCTCACAACACCTACAGTAACCTCCACTTCTGCACGCTCTCCATCCCTACCACAACTGCTCTTTGCGAACGCCCCAAGCACACGTGAGCTTGCCCATTGCGTTAACGCCAGAACGTCAGTATCTGGGAGGCTTGACCGCACGTGCGGTGAGAGAGTGATGATGAGTGCAGGCGATGTCGTGTGCAGACTACTCTGAGCATACTTATGGTGATCACTCGAGTGACCATGCGCATGTGAATCATGGTCATGATGGCGGTCGTGAGAATGGGTATGATGAGCGTGACCGTTCGAATGCGCGTGAGTATCAATAGAGCCAATCTGCGGTGTGTGCACATCCACGGATCGTGGTTGCCCAGCAGGTAAAACCTGCCAAACGTGTGGTGCTGGCAAATGTACGACATGCTCATGACGCTCAATCTATCGCATTTCAGATCAGCCGCCTCACCGGGATACCAGTGTATACTTTCACTTTACATACCTCTCTAACAACCCTCCAGAACGTCTCCATACGTCCAGTTGGCCCGCTAATCCCTATAGGAACCATTAACCCACCTTTATTCAAACCAGGAGGTATCATCGGCGGAGCTGTCTGCAACAAAACCCCGCCGAGCACAACACAGGCAGCAAACGCCACATGCGCAGTAACGATTACTTCTAACGCAGCAAGCGCAAGATCGAAGGGTGCATAGTGTGTCCTATGGCCACGCAATCAATTTAATAGGGTCTCAGGCTTAGCCAAGAACGTGAAATAAAATTTTTACACCTACACGTCTAGAACCATCTCGGCGCCCAAGATCGCCAGGCAAAATAGAATTGGGGGAAGCGCGTACGGGTTCCGAAAGATCCGTTGAACGCCTGCCGGCGGAGGTACTTGATATCCCGATCGTAAGAAAGAGAGGGGGGAAGGGATGTGTTTGTTGGTTACTATTAGGGGTCAGGCCAGGTGACTCAGGAGCGAGGCGTGACAAGGAGTAAACTGAGACCTACTGCTCACTAGCACTTCGTGTTGACCGAACACAGCAGAGGTGCCCACTAATGAGAGGAAGACTAGACAGATGAGCAGGACAGGGAAGCGAAGACTGAAGACTGGGTGAGTCCACTCTAGTGAACCAGGAGTCTCGATCAATGACTTACCCAAGCGTCTCAGGCTTTTCGTCGCCCCAATGGTGATGGTGTCCATCACCAGAACCCCTCACAGCACCACCGCCATGTCCATGTGCGTGGGTGTTACCTCCGGCAGATAACAACAAATGCTCGACAGCTTCTTTCGCCACATAAACACCGGCAAACATCAAATACACACACTGAGCAAAGAGCAGCGTCGTTCCACGGCGCGCAGGACTAAACTCGATATGTTCAGCCACTGCAGAAAAGTGACAGATGAGTTAGACCCACCCATACATCCCATTCGCCTTCCCTCTGATCTGTCTCGCAATAACAACAGGCCCAGCAACCCCCAACGCGTCGAAAACCACCCAATAACCCAATCCTGTACAAGCGAGTGAACCAATACTTTGACCACGCGTCCATAACAATGCGCCTAAAGCAAATTGAGCAGATGCAGTGATCATAGCAGCTGTTCCCGTAGAGGACACGTTGTTGCTCTCAAGTGCGACATTGCTGGATTCGGGGGACGATATCGAATTCGACACAGAAGCTGCGGGAGATTTAGATTGGGAGCGTGTTATAAGGTCGGCTGTTGGGACAAGCTCTCCCGTATTTGGAGTCCATGGAGAGATGGGTGTGGGCGTAGGTGCGGTTTGCAAATCCCGCTCCTTTCCCGGTATTTCCATCCTCGGGGGCTGGCCAGGCTCAAGGAACGAAAAGAAGTTGTGCGAGAGCGAATGCTTATGATGATGGCCACGTCTTGCGGTGATTCCAGAATCTGAGATCCGTATACCATTGGGTTCCGAGTGTGATTTCGGCAAACCTCCGAACGTGAATTCAGAGTTAAATTCTTGGCGAGGTTGAGCGCCGAGACTAATTATTCCGTCAGACTGAGAGGCCGGAATTAGGACCGGATCTGGGGAATGTGGTGGAGCTTCTTCGTCTCCAGGTCGTTCGTCCTCGGCAATGGTGGCGTGCGGTCTAGGAAAGAATATAGACAAGTTCCTGGAGTGGAGGCGCGAATGGCGTCTGGTGTGACCAGGCGGAATGCGCCCATCAACATCCGACACGTGGACCTCGGGAGTACCACCAGAAGGGAACGGATGCAGTGGAACATGGATGGCAAAAGACGAAGCAAGTGGTGACGGCACTGGTGGCACAAATGGCCCAGAGGAGATTGATCGGGTGCGAGAGTGGGCTGCGTTGTTATGTGGGACAAAAGATGTGCGGAAAGGAGAAGTTGGAGGACTGCGGAGACTAATACTTGGTGGTCGATGAGCGGGTATTCCTGTGCCAACGTTGGACTTGCTGCGCGCTGGAATGCCAGGACCCAAGGGTGGGAGGGAGTGAGGGGCTGAGTGGACGCGACTCCTTGGGGGAGATGGAGGAATAGTGAGGGTCTGACTAGACAGAGAGGGCTCCGCTGCGGTGGTTCGAGTGTTTTGGTCTACGACAGGGTCGTCATCAAAAGCTTCGCTACTTGATTTGCGTTTGTGCATTGTAGACATGTTGGTACCCGGTTATGTCTGAACCGGAGTGACAGTCGGATGGCGACACGTAGATGCGAATGGACCTGGAATGGGCAGCAGATTATACGTCCGTGAGAAGCGAATTGTTTCCCTACACACTGTAATGAGGTGTTGGTAAAGAAAGAACGAAGCAGAATTGTACTTGCGCTTCCACCGCGTATGCCAGGAGAGTCAGCTGTTCCAGTTGAACGTAGGCGTTAGACCGGTCCCGACCTCAGAGTTTGACAGCTGCGATACCATTATCAGCTTGCGTTTCATTTCAACAACATAGCTTACGGTGCCTTCGTCAATTAAGAAGAGAATGAATACTGGATGAACCGACTCGCCGAGGGCGTGATGACCTTGAACTCAGTGCGTGGTAACTTAACTGCCAACTGTTACTAGGCTCTAATAAGCACAGCCACACGATCATTACTGTAACTGATACAACTCAGTCACTGAGACGTTCCGGCCCCATGATGGTAAGCATTCCCTTGGCGCATCAGTCGTACTAAAATGCCCGGACGTACGCGAAGACGCATCAAGACCCTTCGAGGCTACGTATCTCTAATTCTAACACGGCGAGATGCTTACAAGCCCGAACACTGATTACTAGATCGAACTCTGGTAAAAATCATGCACCCATGGTGATTGGTTTAACACTTGCACGGGTGTTTGCACGAAAAGCCAGCCCGCTGGTTGGATCCTCGGCCTCCTGTGACTACCTCTGCCGGGTTTTTATATAGCCAAGTTGTCGCGCGCTTATGCAAGCTCATGCCAGTGGAGGATTTCTCTCAGCTTTCCAACCAGTCGAACTATTAGTTGGACTGGCTTCGGTCAGGAGCCAGTGCCAGTGCCGTCACTCCGACCACCAGAATGTAGGTTTTTTATCCTTTAAGAGGCTCTGATACATCCTTATTTAAGCTCTGCCGCAGATTACACCGTCCGAATGACTTCACTACCAAGCAGCTCCAGAATTCTATCACAAGGCTTTCAGCTGGGAACAAGGAAGCTCTGTCGCTCGAACCTCCACGTGCAACCGTCACAATTTGACGCACAAATATGGAAGCAATTTAAAGGTGACTTGATGGTCTTTGCGGGCTTCCCTCGACTCGCTTGCCATGTCCGATTTAATCCGACGCGATGATTAGCTGAACAGCGCGTCGGTGTTGCTGGGTAGATTTTTCCAGTGTTCAATATGGCTACAACTTTGTGATAAGACTCTCGCTGGAAGTCAGCTTACATAAGACCACCCGTTTCCGTAGCCCACTTTGTTGAAAGTATTAGTGCAATGGTAGCACCTATTCAGACCATGCCCACCTCCCAGGACGTTCTCCGTACATCTATCGAGACGTACAACGATACCTTCGAATCGTTACTAAGGCTCATACCACCAAAGTATTACTTGGTCAAGGATGACAATGCAGACATTGCGGTGCGTTTTCGTGTCGGGAATACTTCTCGCGTTTGTGGTCCCAACTCGGTTCTGTAGGTGCCGAACAGATATCAAAAACATAGCAAGAATCAGAAAGCGCCCAAACAAGCAGTAAAAGAGGCGTCTAAGAAAGCCAGACGCGAAAAGGTGTGCTTTGCTGACTCTCCAGAAACGAAAATCGCCGCCTCATAGCGCGTGTTGATTCGCCACCTCAGCTCGATCCAGCAAACCAAAAATCGATCATAGAGATCCAAAATGAAGCAGCACTCGAACAGAAACGGAAAGCGCCTTCGCCGGTAGGAGGTGAAGACTCGGACGATGACGACGACGACGCGATGGACGTCGACGGTCTGAAGGGTTCAGAGGATGATTATAATCAGAACTCAGTAATGCCGGACATCAGTGGCAAGATGGTTCCAATGCCTCAGGCGGAAAGTATAGCAGTGTTGAAGGAAAAGTTGCACGTGCGCATGGCAACGCTTCGTCGTCCTGGCGCCCAGAACGATGAACCAGGGGATAAAGATGAGCTGCTTGAGGAGCGTCGGAAGCAGCGTGCAGCGTTGCGAGAGAAGCGCAGAAAGGAGACAAGGGAGCGGAGAAAGGCTGAAGCCGAGAGCAAAAAGGACAAAGGGAAAACGAAAGGGAAAGAGAAAGAGGCAGACTTGAAGAGCAAGCCTGTGTCTACCAAGGTCTGCACGTTCACTCTGAGCGAGATGCAGCTGACTTCTTTCTTATTATCAGTTGCTCGTGACAGACCTACCGGGAACGTCTTCTTCGGGTCCCTCAAGTAATCACGATGGCCCCCTTACTAGCGTCGCTTTCTCTGCTCTTGCCGGTTCAACAAGTAAAAAGGCTGGTCGACTCAAGACTTCATCGAACCCTACACAAGCTCTTACGCAGTTCGCCGCACGTAAGGAGAAGCTGGCAGCCCTTCCAGAGGAGAAACGCAAGACAATGGAAGATCGAGAACGCTGGGCGAAAGCCGAAGCTCGTGTAGAGGGCGTTAAGGTCAAAGACAACGAAGGTCAACTTAAGAAAGCGATCAAACGGAAGGAGAAGGAGAAAGTACGCAGTAAAAAGACATGGTGAGTTTCTGTTGTCGTTCACCGCGATGCGACGACTGAAAACCTGGTCAGGGAGGAAAGGAAGGAACAAGTCGTTGCATCAATGGCCGCGAAACAAAAGAAGCGAACTGACAATATTGCCATGCGGCATGAGAGACGAAATGATAAAAAGAGAGGCGGAAGTGGCAAATCACGGCCGGGATTTGAGGGCAAGTCGTTTTCCAAAAGTAAAGGGAAAGCATTAGGGAGAAAGAAATGAAATATATTCTCGCAACAATCTTAGAGTGCCTCTACAAACTTGCGAGGGTCGCCACACCATGAACGACGTGAAGCTAGAACCCCGATGGCACGAATAG